>MNCI01026832.1:2844898-2925250 GCA_015680685.1 Gnetum montanum
TCTAGTTTTCTTGTGGAACTATATCTTTCTCTAGGGAAAATTAGAAGTAGATTTGCAGAGTTGTGCTCAAATGTTTTTGCAAAGTTTTATTTGTTACAAGTAGGTATTATAAGGACAGCGTAGACTAGGCAATTGAACAAAATAGGAACTCTCAACAACTCACAGTACTTGGCAAAGTTGGCTGAATCTCTTTAAGATAAGTCATCTATAGTTCACACATAACGCAATCATTTCATTTTTCACAACAGCACACCGCAACAGCACACACACATACTCACATTAACTACTGAGTTTATTTGGAGGTATCTGGGCCTTGGTGTTGCTAGAGACCAGCAGGCACCTAAATCCTGTTCGAGGATACTCGTTGGCGGTCGCATCCCAAACGGTCACCAACAGTTATTCATGTCTAACCTGTTGATCCTACTATCCTTTTGGTGCTTTATTGGAACTCTTATAGCCTCCGTTATATCTAGCATGCTTCTAGTTGCGAGTAGGGGTTCTTCGTGATCATCTCGTTCATAGCGTCTATGGTGTCTATGCGATTTCCTACTCTCCCTTCTTCTATGCCTTGATTTCTTAGAGTGTCCTCATCCTCATTCTTGACTGTCTCATCGATGACTCTCACTTCATTTTCCCTTATCCTCACGATTGGTTTCCCTATGACTGCATCCAGACACTAAAGGAGAGGATGAAGGTGATGATGAAGGTGAAGATGAAGGAGAACCATCACCATGATGGTGTTTTCTACCTTCTCTTCGGTGGTCTTGGCCTCAATCATGATCACAATCAGAACGTCCACCCTTATCATGTGTTTGTATTCCCTCATTCAACACTTCGTCTTTGTGGGTATCAGAACCATGGTTGTAAATAGTAGAGTGAAAGTTCTAATACACTACCTCTTGACCAATGTCAGGAGGAGGAACATCATTTCGTGAGGAACTTGTTGAAGCAAGTTCACCATCCTCAATTTCGCTCAAAACATTCGGAGCATCATGGGGCCATTTACCCTTCAAGGATGTATGCTATCTCTCCTGTCGCAAGTTCCTTTGAAGTTGCACTTCTGTGGGATGATAGTCCCTTGTGTCATGATCGCCTGCAATGTATTCTGCATATAAAAGTGACATGCCTATTCGTGAGAAGCACGAAGGAGCATGTTGGAAACTGATCAGTCTAGAGGCAACACTATGTTACCCTCCAAGTCTCTCCAATGTAGTTGTTCATCTTGGTGGAGAATAAAGGTGAAATCAGGTACATACTCATCGAGATGAGTATATACCACACGAAATTGTTGAGGAACTAGCGGATCCTGGTTACGTGTATTATGTCGTCGACTACTTTTTGTGTTAGTCCTAGGTGGTGAAGTGCTCTTATGTGAAGAAGAAGACATCTTGTCTTGTTCAGTGTGCAATGTATCGTTGTCTTATCTTTCTTTTGATTAACCCTACGGGTTTATTCTAACGTTCCAATGATATGAATGATTTCCTATGTTCTACCCAACACACAAACAACTAAGTCCTCGACAACAACACCAATGATGAGTGGCGAGGTACCCCTACACTTAACTATACGAATACGAGCATTTCACGCACGATCCGGTTGAACTCCAAGGACTAAGTGCTTATGCGCCTTAATGGAACACTCAGGGTTAATCAATCGTTATCTTCCCAAACTTACTTGTATCATCACAGTTGTATAGTTAAGTAAGCTTGAGGTACATGATTTTTTATAGCTTTTATATTTTTATGTCTTCTGCTAATAAAGGAGAGGGAGAGAGAACTAAGTGGCTAACTTACATTAACTATTCATTAACTAGTTTCTAAATGTTCCTAACACCAATATCCGTTCCCACTTGCCATACACATCCTGAACCAGTGTAACGTTGCTAGGATTACCAAATGCTAATCGTCACTAAGTTACCAAGCGCTATACACATGCTCGAAGTGGTCGTACTAAGTGTATTTAACTAAGCGGGTTGAAGGTTGAGAGAGATATTAATTAACTAGGAAAGCATTAAACAATAATTAATTACTAATTAGCTTAATCTGTAAGCTGCAAGGTTTATCATAAAGTTCGTCTTTATTTCCGTACACAAAATTATGCTCAGGTACAAATTGCTCGAATAAAGATCTGTTCACTCTATGACTCCTACTACAGGCACATAGAAATAATTCTAACTCTGTAATAAAAAAACTACAAGAATCTAGCTAAGGGTCTAAGTCTAACTTCCTTGGAACCAAGGGCACTGCCTCTTATTTATAAAAGATGAGGCAAGATGCAATATCACGTATGCAATATCGCACGGAGGATGCGATATCGCGTACGCGATATCACAGCTCATTACTACTAAACTCTTGAAGAAGTTTCGTATGCAAGATTGTAATCTTGTGTGAACTCCCATGGAGGTTGGCACAAAATTGTATAAGAATGGAGAAGAGACACTTGTTGATTCAACTTATTTCAAGCAAATTGTTGGAAATTTTGAGATATCTCATATGCACCAGGCCAAACATCTCTTACGGTGTTGGTTTGATTAGCAAGTTTTTGGAATCTCCTCATCAACATCATATGCAGGTGGCCAAAAGAATCATGTGGTACCTAAAGGGCACTTATGATCATGGTTTATTCTATTCCTCATCTAATAATTGTTCCCTTATAGGGTATTCCAATAGTGATTGGGGTGGAGATTTAGATGACCGAAAAAGAATTTCTGGTTATTGTTTTGATTTTGGTGCTACAGCTTGTTCATGGTCATCAAAGAAGCAACCCATAGTTGCACTTTCAACTTGTGAAGTAGAATATGTATTTGTAGCTTCAAGTGCATGTCAAGCAATATGGTTAGACAATGTGATGAGCCAAATCCATGCTCAAATTAAGAGGCCAATGAAGATCTTTGTTGGACATGGGCAGATAGCACTCGGGAGAATGATAATGATGATGAGGTATGAATTCAATGCTACACAAGACACGAGTCACAAATACATGAATAGCGAGATGGAATGAAGGGATTGCAGAGATTGGGACGTGAGGTAACTGACTCAAAGCACAACGAGTTTTGAGTGTAGGACATGATTAATGTGTCATTAGGCCGTTGCTCCAAAATCAAGACCAAGTCCATTCCTCCAATCAGTGACATTGCATTGTTTCATCCAATGATGGACAACCATAAGAGCACCATGACAGTAAGGCGTATGATCACTTGGTGTTTTGTGCAAGGGAGGAGTGACTTGGAAGTTCTTTGTGACATACTTTTTTTTTGGCCGCTTTGGAACACTTTTTTTTTTGTTTTTTTTTAAGTGCTCGTCTTTATTGGGTGCCTTTAATACTCTTACTCCCATTTTCTGTTAGATCTACAAGGATCTTAGTACAACCAAGCTGCATGATAGCACCTACAGATGTCACCAATGAGAATCCACAAGTTCCCTTGATGTCACACCCTGGTCATTCCCTCTTTGTCCATCATTTTTCACTCTGGGCATAATGAGCACAAAATTACTTTAAGTTTTAATGATGTCAAGAATATCATCATACCCAGAGTTAAAACCTCTTATTAATAGAATGATTGGGTGGATGTGATGGGCTCGCTATTCAAATAATTAGTCACCTAAGACTTGATAGCATAGAACAACACCTCAACCAACGAGCCACATGAGTGTTTTATTCGTAGATGAGATTACTCATAAAAAGATAAAAAGACAAAAAGATAAAATAATAAATTAAAAGGTGAAAAACTGGAAAAAAAGTTGAAAATTTAAAGAAATAGAAAAATATTTATTAATTCTGTGTTCTTAGAATGGAGGATACCCCTCATAGCTAAACGGTTAAGCATGGCTAGAATTAATAAATGGAAGGTTGGGATCCTTGCATGTTGAAAATATTGGGACCTGGTCATACTTACCCCATTGGGGTTCACACACTTGATTCGATTTGACATAGTGGGGCAAGTTATAAGATGTAGTTAATTTATAAGGAGTTGACCCACTATGGTACTTGTGACCGTAAGATGGTATGCAAGGATCAACATGTCTTCCTATGTGGCAATATTCATTGGGCCTCATGGTTGTTGGAGTATTGAGTGGTGGCCTTGATAAGGTAACATGAGGAATTGGGTTCGAAGAGGAAGATGCACCACAATGTTGGATTTGTGCTGAGTTGGCGGATGCAGTGGTTTCTAAACTGTGGTGTCCCTTTCGACAACACATCTAAAGAAGGGACGTCTTCAATGTTGTGAAGGACCTCCACTGCTATTGACAGTAGTAGCACAAGTAACGTTTGCGGGTTGGTGCTGTGGTGAAAAATCTTCTAGCATAGCTGGCGGCGATGTAGAAGGGGATGAAGTATGAGAATATTAAGGTTGAGGAGAAGTGTAAGGCACATGAGGTGGTGATCTTGTTGGAGAGGACATGGGTGGATAGCACTCGGGAGAATGATAACAATGAGGTGAGGTAGAGGATGTTGATCCCGTTGGAGAAATAGGGTGTTGAACATAATAAGCATTTGGCGCTGGGACATACGAAGGGTATGGTCCAGTTGGTGGTGGCCTCCCCAACGACTGAGGTTTTTGCCCCTGTGGTTGGACATAATATTTTTGTACAAACTCTAGATGTAACATTCCTCCCCAATGCTCATGTAAATGTGACAAGATTGGACATTGACCTTTGGGGTGATCGTACAAGCAAATATTACATTGATACGTATGATTGGCAGTTGAGTTCTTATCCTTATTCTCTTCAACCCTTCTTTCTGATTGTCTAGTGGGGTTCTGTCCTGTTTCTTGGTTCATCATAGTTATTCCTCTAATAATGTTGGCATATTCTCCACATCTTTCATGTATCCAGTCCGTCATCTTATTGATCTTTGCCTCAATTTCATCTAGTGATTGTAGGATTGGCAAAGATGATTCCACCTCTTTGAAGTGAGTTGATTTCTCCTCTTCATGATCATGGACCCTTGTTAAGTTGAGATTTTGGTCCTGTTGAGAACTTTCAACATCCTCCCATTTTCCTATTTCTCCTTCTTCTTTTGCTATCTGCTCAATAAGCTCTTGAAGTTGATGGGTTCGTAGCTCATATAGTTGACCTTAAGCGTACATCCCTAGGGTCTCCCTTGTTTCATTACAGAGCCCATCTATGATATGGTACATTAGCCTCTTCTCGAAGAACCCATGGCCTAGGCAGTTATTTAACAATGTATGATATCTTTCTAAGGCCATGTCCAAGGGTTCATGTTGCACTTTTTTCCATTGTTGGATTTGTCTCCTCAAGGCTAACACTCTCGCATAGGTTTGATATCTTTCATTGAAGAGTTCTACCATTGTCGGCCAACGTTGAATTGATTTTGGTTTTAACGACCTATACCGTCCTTTTGCTTGGCCAACGAGTGTTAGAAGAAAGAGCTTAAGTTTTTTCCATCCATTATCAATATTTTTCCATGTACAGATATCGTAGAAGGCTTGTAAATGTTGTTGCGGATCTTAATCATAGCCTCCTAAAAACTTGGGAAAGTTGTTTAAATCAAGCACGGGTAGATGACTTTCCTTACGATGCCTACAGGCTATTCGAATAGCCTCTTGTATTTCCGTTAAGCTTGTAGTGCCTAGTAGGGGTTCATCATCATTAGGTATGTTATGCAGTTGTGAGTTGGGACGATGTTGTTTGCGTTGATGCTCATAAGAGACCCCTACATCAAATTGGGTACTCCAAACTTCATCTTCATTATCATATAATTTGTTGGTTCTCCAATGAGTTGCCCTACTAATTGTTGCGTTGTCATAGTCTTGTGAGAGAGACATTATTGTGAACAGTGTGTGACTTAATTAAATTTAATTTAATTTCTTTTCTAGAGGATATATCATTAATACTTTGTTACAGTGATCTTGTATGATATAACTAATCTAAATAACTAGCACCATCCCCAGCAACGGCGCCAATGATGAGCGGTGAGGTACCCCTACACTCAACCATACAAATACGAGCATTCACGCACGATCCAATTGAACTCCATGGACAAGTTAGTTGTGGTATCTAGATAGTTACACGTTGATCGCAGTTCGCTGTCTTCCCACCTAGACTAGTATTTGCTTTGTCACGTATGATTTAGTCCAGAGTGAGGCGTATGATGTGATCCTAAACTAGTGCTACTCCTAGAGACAATGGAAAATAATCTTGACTAAACTAATAAGCAATAGGAAATGAAGTCTAAGCTAGCCTAAGTGTGATGAGCATCTGTTCCTTAATCATCCATACACATCTTGGACCTCGTGCATGACTACTATTGGGATTACCAAGTATAGATCCTAGGTACGCTACTAGGTTACCAAGTGGTCACACTTAAATGCTCGTGATTAAGTCATACTCATTCCACAGTTAACAACAAGAATAGTAAATGATAGTAAAGAAATATTAACTAAGAAAATAATAAATAATAATAACAATTAAATAATTAAAATTAAGTGAATGCTGCAATGATGAAATAATTTCGATCTTTATTGCTGATCATGTGCGTGTCCAAGTACATCACACTCGAATAAAGGTTCTGTACAATTACAAGCATCACATTGTAGGCATGCACTCGGGAAAATAATCTAACTCCTACAAAAACAAACTACAAGAGCTTCCCTAAAATTAACTAAAAGATACCTAAGTGTGGAAGAGGCCCACTTATTTATAGGCTAAAATAGGCTCTGCGTAAATGGGGCCATGTCGACGCATGGAGGGATGCATCAACGAGGCTGCATCGACGCGGCCGCATATATGGGGCCCCGTATAGGTGGCCTAGTCGATGCATTGACTGCTTAGCGCTTCATCAATGAGGAACCTAATCATACTATGATCAGTGTGCACAAACACTAGATAACCAAGCACATAGTACCTAAACTTTTTAAGTGCATACACAATTGTCATTAACTTCTTTTCCATCATGGTGTAGTTGACTTATGCATTGATGATGCTTCTGCTTCTACAATGGATGTAATATGAACATTTCTAATTGTCTAAATATGTAAGCATTGCATTGAGAGTGTAGTTGTATGCATCAATCATGATTTGAAAAGGCTTGGACTAGTTAGGTGCTCATAGATTCGGAGTCTTTATGAGCCTTTGCTTTAAGAGCTTGAATGTCTTTTCAAAGTCCTTTATCTAGAAAAATGGTGCATCTTTCCTTATGGGTTTCATTAACAATTTTGTGATCTTCTAGAAACTATCTGTGAAGCAATAGTAAAAGCTATTATATCCAAGGAAGAACCTCATATATTTTATTCTTTGAGTTCTCTACTTAATTCCATGAATCAATTTTATTTTTTTAGGATTCACTTTAATTTCATGCTCTAAGATGCAATGTCCTAGTACAAAGCCATTTCAGAAAATTAGGTGGTTCTTCTGCTAACTCAATTTTAAATTTATTTCAACATACCTTTTTAACACTTGTTGCAAATGGTTAGGCTCTTATTTAAAATTGGAGTTGTAGGTGAAGAATTCATCCATGAAAACTTTCATACCATTGACAATTTATTTTTGAAATATGCATCCAACTACACTCTAGGAAAAAACAATGAAAGATTGTTTAAAGAACTCAAAATAAACAAATATCTATCTCTTAATAGAAACAAATGGAAAAAAATAAACTTATGTAGCAGACCCCATTTTATTGGAACGAGGTTAAGATGATGATGAATATGCTAAGGGTAAGGCATTAGAAGGTTGTAGGGGTGTTACCTAGGCCAAAGAGCATCTTTTTGTATGCAAATGTTCCCTAAGAACTTGTAAAGATGTTTTTTAGCTTAGTCTTCCAAAGCAATTTAGATTTGATTATATCCACTATAACCATCCAAAAAGCTCTAGTACTTATGTCCTCCAATCGTGTCCAATACCTACTCAACAAATAGCAACCAAAATTGATTCTTAAGTATCGGCATATTCAATAGCCTAAAATCTATGAAAATCTACCACTTGCCCTCTTTATTTAGCATGATTACAAGTGGGCTAAACCACTCATTTTCTACCACAACATAAGTGAATCTTGTTTTAAAAAGTTTCTTAATCTCTTTCTTAACAATCTCTTTGAGCTTGAGATTCAATCTATTGTTGTGGTTATGTTTGGGCTTCATTGTAGGATCTAAGTGTATGGAGTGTTGACACATACGCAAATCAATGCTGGTAATCATCATAAGACCATGCACAGATTGTTGGCCATTTATTGATCATGAGAAACTTTTATTATTATTGATTTTCCATTTTTAAGAAATACATATTTAAGTAAATAAAAGTCCTCTTCTTCTACAATCAAACCCAGTGCACAAACTGTTCTTGTTCTAATCCACAATGGTAAACCCACTAGTGAATTGCTGGTGATACTTGAGTACATAGAAGAGACATGGCCTGCAAATTCAGAAAGATCTCTATTGCTGCTGCTAGATCCATATTTGCGAGTGAGCTCCCGCTTCTGGGCTACCTTTAGTTGAGGATAAAATATGTCATCATCTTGCCACCCAATCTTTTTCTGGTTTTTTTTTTCTTTTCAATGTTTAGAACTTCCTAAAATATTTTTATTGGGTAATATACAAACTGTGATGGGATGCGATATCGCATGGGCCGCGATATCACAGCGGTCGCGATATCGTGTCGTCCCCCGCAATATCGCGGTCCGCCACCAAGTCTATAAATAAGAGGCAGCTTGTTTCTCATCTAGATCTAGACCCTTAGCGAAACTCTGGCAATTTTACCTCTCCAGAGATAGAATATTTTCCATGTGCCCGCAGTAGGAGCTCTAAAGTCAACGAATCTTTATTCGAGCAAATATTGTACCTGAACACATGTTTGTGTATGGCAATAAAGGCGAACTTCTTGGATAAACCTTGCAGTGCATGGAATAGGCTAAATAGGAATTTTATTTATTGCTATTTACTATTTACCATTCAATTGCTTTATTAGTTATTAAATCTCTCTCAACCCTTCTCTCCTAGTTAAGTGCCTCAGTACAACCACTTCGAGCACATGTGTTACGCTTGGTGACCCCAGCAACGATTAGCGTTTGGTAACCAAGGTTGCATTGGTTCAAGGTGTGAACGGTAAGTGGAACGGATGTTGACGCTAGGTTAATTAGACTTAGTTAGTTAGTAATTAGTTTCTTCAACCCTTTACCTTATCAGCATAGGAGATAAAACAAAAATGCTATAAAAATCATATACCTCGGACTTACTTAACCATACACCGTGACAACTACAAGTAAGTCTATGAAGACAACGAATAATTAACCTTAAGTGTTTCATGAGGCGTGTAGGCACTTAGTCTACGGAGTTCGACCGGATCGCATGTGTTATGCTCGTATTCATATGGTTGAGTGTAGGGGTACCTCGCCACTCATCATTGGCGCCGTTGCCGAGGACTAAGTGTTTGTGTGCTAAGTTAAACATAGGAAATCACTCACATCATTGGGAGCTTAAACGAACCTTAGGGTTAATTAAATGGAAAATTATATATGGTTAAATAGCACACTGATAAGACACGATGTCTTCTTCTTCTTCTCACAAGAGCATTACACCACCTAGGGATAATACAAGAAACAGTCAGCAATCTAAAACACAACCAAAATCAGCCAGTTCCTCGATAATATAGGGTGGTATATACTCATCCCGATGAGTACATACCCAATTTTACTTTTATCCTCCATCAAGATGAATAGATGCGCTGGAGAGACTTGCAAGGTAACATATTGTTACCTCCAGATCGTGCAGTCTCCAACATGCTCCTCCGTGCTTTGGCACAGATCAGCATGACGAAGCTATACGCTGAATACGTTGTGGCAAATTTTGACATGAGGGATTACCATCCCATAGAAGCACAACATATAAGGGACTCAAGGCAGGAGAGCCACCATACACTGTTGAAGGGCAAAGAGGCCCTGCACGTCCTAAGTGAAATAGGAGGTGGTGAACCACTTATAATAGGTTCTCCATCAAATGATGTTCCTCCTCCTAATAATAGTGAGGAAGTGGGGTATCAGAACCTACACTCCATGATACACAACCCTGGTTCTAATCCCCATGAACGCCAACTGTTCACTGAGGGAACAACAACACATAAAAAGGACGGGCACTCAAATCGTCATCACGATCAAGGCCGAAGCCACCAAAGAGAAGGTAGGAAACATCGTCATGGAAATGGTTCTCCTTCTTCTTCTCCTTCATCTCATCATTCACCCTCTCCTTCCACATTAGGACGCAGCCATAGAGAGCATAATGGTGAGGATAGAGGTAGGAAAAATGAGAGACCTCGACAAGAGAGTCAAGAACGAGGACAAGGGCATGAATGAAGGGAAAGTAGGGAACAATGTAGACATAATAGACGTCATGAAAGAGATGATCATGACGAACCCCTACTTGCCACCCAAAGCATGCTAGATATAATGGAGGCTGTAAGAATACCAACAAGGCATCAAAGAGATAGCCAGATCAAGCGCTTAGACATGAACAATATCCCACGATTTGAAGGGGGATACAATGCAGATCCACAAAATCATTTACAGGCATTCCATGATGCCTGCGCCTTGCAAAACATAGAAAATGAGTGGCAAAAACTAAAGTTGTTTCCCAGGACACTCATCAAGGAAGCAAAGACTTGGTACCGATCCTTAGAACCGGAAACCATTAGGAGGTGGAGTACGATGTTAGAACTCTTCAACGATAAGTATCAAACGTACTCCAAAGTGTCTAATTTGCATAAGCAGATCCAAGGATGGAAGCAAGGAAATCACGAACCCTTGGATGCTACCATGGGCCGCTACTACGCACTGCTACATCATTGCCCAAGCCATGGTTACGCACAATGGGATCAACTTCACCATCTCATAGCTGGACTAAGGTATGAAACTAGGAGAACCCTTGGGACTCATGCCAAAGGGAGACTATCTAAACTTAGATCCCATGAAATTCACAGGCTGTTGGAGCAAGTAGCCAAAGAAGAAGGGGAGCTACAAAAGAAAGAGAGTGTAGAAGAATATAACCGTGATCCCTCTCTTTGAAAGAAGGGAGTGAGATTTTGCGATGAAGAGGATGAGTCACCACTCGAAGAGTTGGTGAATAGAAAAACCTTACCGCTTCAAAAGCTAACAACAGAAGTGACGGCTAAGGTAGATCAGATACATGACTCCTTGGATAGTAGACTTGAACTTGTCCTGAAAATCATAGAGGAGTCTAGGAGGAACGAAGTAGTGACAAGAACAAGACAAAGCAGAGAGATTCAGGCCCTACACGTGACAAGGGTAAAAGGAAAATAACTATCTCTGATGAGGTTGTGGATTCGGACACAGACGATGACGGTGGATGTGAGATCTGCTACTATGACCATCCTAAGGGATGTTGTCCAATTATCTCACATCTATAAGAGTCTGGGGTGTATGCACTCAACCTGAGACTTAACAAATGACAGACACCCCGAAGGTTACCTTATCCCCAAGGTAACCCAAGACAGTTCCACCAACCGTTGACGTACTATCCAAGTGGAACTCCACCACAACCCATCGGACAACATCAGCAGTGGTAATACCCACAATCATGGGGGATACCACCGCCTAAACATCAATACCCTTACCGGCAACCCGATCCTTATGGCTACTACGTGCAGCTGCCGGTTTCTCCAAGTGACTCCATGGATCACACAACTCCCCAACGTCACTACCAGGTTCAAGAGTACTTTAGAAGGACTCCTTCTCCTCTTGGAGATGCTCCATACCCATACCATCCTCCTAATCCGTCCGCACCTCTTCCGCCGATAGCTTCCATAACACCTCCTGCTCCAACAATGCAAGGGGAACTCCCCACTCAACCACAACCACGAAATGCTACGAGAGCCATAAATATCCAACCCGCTGTTAGTTCTGACAACCGCAAAAAGAGAAGACCTTTCTTCAGAACCAAAAGCCCAGATAAGCTCTCACAACCACAAGCGATTGAGTCTGCAACCACTCCTCCAACATACAAGGCTTCGGAGCTCCCTTCAAACCAATATCAGAGCTCAACGCATGTGGTTATGTTAACACACACCGTAACCGACTGGATCAAGGTAGGCCACCTTCCCAGGAAATTATCTAACCCTAGAAGTCCCTTAATTTATCTGCAATTCACCGGGAACAAACCACATAAGGCTCTTCTTGACTCAGGTTCCGGAGTCAACTTAATTTCACAAGAAATGTATCAAGCCTGGAACCTGCCCCACTTAAGAAGAGCAACATTCAACTAGATCTGGCTGACCAGTCCATCATCATTCCCTTGGGATTGTTGGAGGACATCGTTACCACTGTGTGTGGTTGGTCATACCCAACCAATTTCCTGGTAATAGAAGTTAACAACAACGAAGGGGACTTCCCAATTATAATGGGAAGGGCATGGCTAAGCACAATAGATGCATGCCTAGGGATTCGCAATCTTTCCTTGGAGATATCTAAGGTAAATATTTATGGAAAGTTCGAGAAGAAGAAAGTTCCATGCATCACATATAGTGACTCAGAGGGTGATGACATGCAAGAATCATGGGTGATGCGAAATTTAACATCTCTTGCATGTAACCGGTGTGCACCAGAGGATAACATTCAAAGGTGCCTATATGTAGCAACCACACAAGTAGTGGACACCCCGTGGTTGACAGCTAGTCAAAAGAGCAACCGACCAACATGCATGGAACGAATTGGGGGAACAACTCATGCCAACAACGAAAGCATAGATACATTGGAATATGAGCATTACCGACTTCTACCCCTTAATCTAAGAACATCAATTAGGAGAAGTTGGGCACTTCTACGAAATTCAAATAGATGTTCATTATTTTGGATCTCTCCCTTTCCATTCAGTCATGGGGGAGATGGCCACCTATGCTGATCAATTGGGGCCCTCAGTTCTTTATAAGTTTTTTTTTCCATGTTTTTGTTTTACACATTTTTGTTTTCCACGTTTTTGTTTTACAAATTTCTTTAACTTTTCTTATTTTTGTTTTACAACATTGTTTATACACTTTTTCATTTTTTGTGTATGTGTGTGTGTTATCCACCTTGTAAGTTTGTCATTCAATAAGTGTTCTGCATAATGGTATGAACTATTTTCATATTGATTGCTAATGTTTGGTTTTTACCGTTAAGTTATGATGTTGATACTAAGGTATGTTTCTTGTGATATGGCAGACAATGAGTCCACTTCATCCATACATCCACAACTTTCTATGGTCTCTCTTGACTTGGAAATGTACAGTTCCTTTCTAAATAAGAACTATAATGAATTGGTGACTGGGCATTTCTCAAACTAAGGAAGGACTCAAGGATTGAAAAGGGTGTGACTTCAAGGGAACTTGATGCATTTGTGTTGGTAATTCTCTTGGGTGCTTGGATGTTTTCTTTTTGAGTTTTCTTACCGTTTCGACATTACCCAACTATCGAGAAGCTGAGCAAATAAAAATAACAAAGTCTTTGCATGGTGTGGTTCTCACACATAAACACATAAAACACAAAAAGCAAAAAGAAAAAAAAACATAGTGAGAATTCAAAGCACACCCCTTAGATGAAATAATCATTTGGGCTACAAGCACTGGTTATGTAACTAAAATAAAATGTTCCCTCTAACTAAGGCCCTTCTCGCTTCCCATTCTCTCTTCCTTGTTTCGTCAGAATGGTGGTGACTCTTGGGTGAAGGCATTCTTGTTACTTCAAAAGGATGGATTAGCCAAATGCATTAATGCGAAGTCACTGGCAGTGGTTTGTTTGAGGCCGGACTTGGAATGGGATTTGCTAGGTCACATTAATCATGAAATCCACAAAAGGCTGTACACCACCTTGTTCTTGGGATTCCATTTCATTCTCTTCTCTCCACCCTTCTCTCCATTGTTCACCTCATTGCCAGTTGTATCATTAGTGTATATCTTGGTAGATGCATTATTTTCTTGTTGGTAAATTCTTGCAGTTAAGACTTTTAACTCTTGTTTCAAATGACATTCCCAGAGCCTACGGACTCTTTGAATGTGGGTTTGTCAGGGCATTAAAGGGCATGAGCCTACTTTGGGGAGAACCCACTGACATTCCTATTTGGTGCATCAGTTAAACTCTTTTCCGTAACATTTTTGCAATCCATTTTATTGTGTTCATTTCCATCTTGACATCTATTTCATCGATGTTTTAGTTGTCTATTTTTCTCCATCTTTCTTGATTCTTTTTCTTTCTCCATTCTATCACTACTGGAAGTTCGCTATTAGTCATGGGGGTACAGGGCCCAAATTTTTTTGATTTTCTCCTAACCCCTACACCTTCGGTAGTCATCAATATTATATCTCTAGAACCATAATTAGTCATACCACAACTTAGCCAATGGACCTTTCACCGAAGCAAGGTATCAACTACATTGAAATTTATTTACCCTTGCTAATATAAGACTATGTTGTGTGTGCAGATGGCAATCATACAACAACGGATTGGATCTGGAGGGGACACCTAGAATGGAACGGTGCTAAAGTAGTTATGCAAGGAGCAAGATCGATGACGTGCTTACGGATGGACAACGAAGGCGCAATCTTGACGTTGGCAGCAGCAACACTTCTTTCTCTCTCTCTTTCTCAGCTACCAAATGAGACCTAATGTCAAATGTAATAAGGTGTTCACTCTTGTTGTAACGAACATCAGTTTTGTCATGTCTTGTAATGATGATTCATTCACATGTCATCCCATTAGTTCCATTTGAGTCAATAATCCCATATCGTCCCAATATTTTGTAAGGAACTCGAGGATGAGTTTTCATTCAGTCATGGGGGTATGATGGGACGCGATATCGCGATGGCCGTGATATCGTGTATATTGTGTACGCGATATCGTGTCATCCCCCGCGATATCGCGTACGCGATATCGCAGTCCACCGCCAAGTCTATAAATAAGAGGCGGCTCTCCCTTGTTTCTCATCTAGATCTAGACCCTTAGCGAAACTCTGGAAATTTTATCTCTCCAGAGATAGAATATTTTCCATGTGCCCGCAGTAGAAGCTCCAAAGTAACGGATCTTTATTCGAGCAAATATTGTATCTGAACACATGTTTGTATATGGCAATAAAGACGAACTGCTTGGATAAACCTTGCAGTGCATGGAATAGGCTAAATAGGACTTTTATTTATTGCTATTTACAGTTTACCATTCAATCGCTTTATTAGTTATTAAATCTCTCTCAACCCTTCTCTCCTAGTTAAGTGCCTCAGTACGACCGCTTCGAGCATGTGCGTTACGCTTAGTGATCCTAGCAACGATTAGCGTTTGGTAACCAAGGTTGCATTGGTTCAGGGTGTGAACGGTAAGTGGGAACAGATGCTGACGCTAGGTTAATTAAGACTTAGTTAGTTAGTTAAAGTTAGCAATTAGTCTCTTCAAATGCTATAAAAATCATATACCTCGGACTTACTTAACCATACACTATGACAACTACAAGTAAGTCTGGGAAGACAACGAATAATTAACCTTAAGTGTTCCATGAGGCATGTAGGCACTTAGTCTGCGGACTTCGACCGGATCGCGCGTGTTACGCTCGTATTCGTATGGTTGAGTGTAGGGGTACCTTGCCACTCATCAGACTATTATTGGAATTCTGTACTTGTGTTTTTTAAGCACAACGAACTTCTGTCGGGTGGTTTTGAATCACTCTGCTTTTCATTGAAATTACTGTGTTCTGGTATTTGGGGGCCAAGAAAATTTATGATTCTCTTTAGATTCAGACATTACTTGAAAAAAGTTTTGGGTGATAATTACTTTTTAAAAAATGCTACACCACAACAATTAAGCTCGATATTTTATATGGTACTGCATGTTAGGCAGTACAAAAGTCCCATAAACAATAAATTAGTTTGGATGGAATGGATGTTGAATGTTGCGCAAAATTAGTTTTGCAAAAATGGATGTTGAATGTTACCAAAAGAGATAAACTACACAAGCTATACATTTTAGGAAGACTTGGATGACTATTGTTTTACACAAGTTACAAGAATGGCATCTTAGGTGATGTGGACATGTGCAAATAAAGAGCCTATAAAAAAGGTTATTGTATCACTTTTATAAAAAAGGTTATTGTATCACTTTTAGGAAAGCCATTGAAATGAAGAAAAAAAAGATATGAACAAGTTGATTGAAAATGGTATGACAAGATGTAAATTCGAATTATTCATAGATGTAAATAGTGAAAAAGAACATATGTAACCGACCCATTACAGTAAGATAGCTAAACATGATTGATAATGATTCTTTGCTCTTTAAAAAGAGGATATTTCTAACCAATTCTGCTTTTCATTGAAGTTAAATCACCATGGAATTTGAGCCGTCCTGTGTTTGGGTGCTCTTCATATTAAACAACTTTGATTGCAGTTTGATGCACTTCAAATTACATGACTGTGACAGAAAATGTGGATATTATTGTCGGTTATTTTCATGATGATTTTGGCCGGTGTGTAGTGTAGACTTTGTTGTCCGTTTAACTCCAAGTTTTACGTCTTGATAACATGCTTTGTGTGCAGTTGGTGGTTTCCCTTCGAGCAATCTTGATATCTCAAGGAGAAGACCTTGAAAGGGCCAAGGAAGATATATTTCAGTTCTAGAAGATGCTTTGAATGTAGAATTCACAGGAGGGCCATTCTTTGGTGGAGGAAATGTTGGGTACCTTGACATAGTGTTGGGTTCTAAAGCTAGCTGGTTCAGTGTTCTTGGAGAAATTGCCGACATTTCAGTGATCAATCCCCAGAGTGCCCCATATGGCTTCAAAAATTCCTGCAAATCAGTTTTGTCATCAAAGCACTGGCTGAGCACAAATATCTCCTTGCTTATGCTAAAACTTTTCAGTGTTAGTATCTCTTAAAAGCATTGCTTATCGGTATGTTGCTTGTCAGTCAATCTAATCCTTGTATGATAAAATCAACTATTTCATGGTTTTCATTCCAATCTGGCTGTTTGCTCCCTGTTTTAAAAAAGGCAAATTGTTTATCTGTTGCTATTTCTCATCATCAGTTACTATGCATAATTAGCAAAGTTGAAATATTATGCAATACACATTGCAATGAGGATGAATACCACATCGTTTTTTTTGCATTGTACTACATTTGAGCACATTAGATAGAAATGAGATATTACAGTTACGAATTTGGTTAATTTATTTGAAATATTACCAAGAACACCTGATAACTTTTTCAATGATGTTTTCAAAACTCATATGCTTCTCCTGTCCAATAAATCTCCAATAAATCTAGAAGATTTATAGACGTAATAAATTTTCATTTTCAATTTCATTTTCATTTTCATAACTATCTGGTGTTGGAAAACAAATTTATTTTTAAAGAACTGGTTACACTTGAATTTTGTTCATTTTTCATATTTGTGGATTCTAACAAAATTTTCAAGAGCTACGGAGAATTGAGAATGTGATCTCCCACTAGATTACGTGAAATTGGTTTGTGGATTCTATGCGTAGAATAAATCAACAAGATAATGCAATCAACAGGAGAAGTGGCTTTGTAGCCTTGCCGTGATGGTATTGCTCCGAGGGACTGGGAATATGCTTATGACCGGCAATATCATGTAACTTAATGGAATTATTGGGAAAAAAATTGGAACAGTGGCTTTTTCTCCGAAGAAAATAAAATGATAGTTAGCTTGCTTCTCGGGTTCTTAGATCTTTGGTCGTTGCGTTGCGCTTTGCCGTATGCAATTTGTGATGTCCTTATCATACGTAATTGTGAACAATATACAGCAAATATCTAGTTTCTTCGTCAGGTATGTAAATATGCATTTTTGCCATCAGGTTCATTTTCATTTTCATCATTCCATGGATGTGTAATTGATTAGGAAAGGGAACTTCACTCCTTTTTTAAAACATGCAAATATATGTAAATTTGCTTCCCTTTGTATCTATGGTATTGGGAGAATAATGCTAATAGGCGTATCTATGAACTTTTGTATGGTAAATAGGCGTTAAATATGAATTCAACATTTGAAATCCACATGAAAAGGTAATAAGTTTCCTATGCTAATAAACAGCTTTATTATCAAATTGAACATTTTCTGTTTTGAACAGGAACCGATTTCTTGAAATTTAATAGCATCAAAATTTAATAGCATCGAACATTGTTGACGAGATCTTAGATATCTTGTTGCCAACGTAACCGATTGACATAAGCGGTGATGAAACTCTGAAATTACTTACTCCCTGATTTCCTGTAAAAGACCACCATTCATAACGTAACCAATGACATAAGTGGTGATGAAACTCTGAAATTTCATAACGTAACCGATGACATAAGCGGTGATGACGTAACCGATGACATAAGCGGTGATGAAACTCTGAAATTCACCATTCATAACGTAACCGATGACATAAGCGGTGATGAAACAAACGGTGGTGAAACTCTGAAATTACTTACTCCCTGATTTCCTATAAAAGACCATCATTTATGTGATAAATCCAACAAATCTGTGATTCATCAAAACTATGGCAGAGGAAAAGACCAAAGTTTTGGGACTCTGGGCAAGTCCATTTGTGGCTAGAGTAACAATGGCACTAGACCTGCAAGGGATCACATACGAATACATGGAAGAGGATCTGAAGAACAAGAGCCCTCTTCTTCTGCAATCAAATCCAGTGCACAAGAAGGTACCTGTTCTCCTCCACAATGGGATGGCCATTTGTGAATCTCTGGTGATACTGGAATATATAGATGAGGCATGGCCTGCAAATTCACAAAGATCTCCATTGCTTCCCGAGGATCCTTATCTGCGAGCTCGCTCCCGCTTCTGGGCTACCTTCATTGATGATAAAGTATGCCATACATCATCTTCTCGACTATCTTGTTTTGTTTGGTGCTCAAAATTCCCTGTCAATTGGGACTGATATATTTTTCTAGGGTTTTCAAAATTTACAGAATGCAATCCAAATAGAAGTCTTCATTTGTTAACATACTTTATTATTATTTGTGAATGCTTTAGGGCTACTAGGGTTTTCATGAAAATTGGAAAATATTGTTCTGGGGGCCCAGAAAATACAATGATCTTCATGGAAACTGGCCCATACTTCTGTTACATGCTCCTTACCTTTCATGACTTTCAATGCCAAACACATTTTTACCCTTGTTCTTTGTTACTGCTGTGCTTGACTCTGAAATTCACAATAGTGTTCTGGGTGGTCCAAGATATCAAAGATCTTCACGGAGATTTCGAAGCATAATTTTGTCGGGTGCTCTTCCTGTTTCATGACTTCGATTGCAGTTTTCTGCTCATCAAATTTCGTGGATTTTCAGAGGAAATTTTTAACGTTTTGACGACATGCTTTATTTGCAGGTGGGGTCCTCTCTTCGAGCAACCTACAGAACACGAGGAGAAGATTTTGAAAGGGCTAAGAAAGAACTGCAGAGCTATATTTCAGTTCTGGAAGATGCCTTCAATGTAGAATTCGCAGGAGGACCATTTTTTGGTGGCAAAGATGTAGGTTACCTTGACATTGTGTTGGGTTCAAGAGCTGTCTGGTTCAGTGTCGTGGAAGAAATTGTTGACGTGAAGGCGATTGATCCACAGAGTGCTCCATCACTTAGTTCATGGCTGCAGAGGTTCCTACAAATTGATTCCTTGGTTAAGGCACTGCCTAAGCACAAAGATCTCCTTGCCTATGCTAAAGCGGTATCTCTCTTGAGCATTGTTTCACAAAATGTTTTTGATTCTCTAGTAAAATCATGATCAATACTGTTCTGCAACTGTTTCGTGGATTTCTTCCCATTCTGCCTATTTACTGCCTTGTTTCATGATCGAATTTCATGATACAATTTCACTGTGTTTGAACAAAGCTGGTTTCTGACAGTTGCATTATTTCAATTCTAAGAAATTCATTTTCGACTACATTCCGATAGGATAAGGTTAGAATGATGATAGTGAATCCTAAGAAATTATGAGGTGTGATCTTTAATAGTGGAGCCTTGATAATATGATCTTCATGGTGTATTAATGCTTTATGAAGTCTCGGTAAGATTATGGTGAATAAACAAAGCTGTTCCTTTTTGAAGCTTTTTGAAGTTAAAAGGTCTGGGTTCCAATCTAAGCATAGCTACTTAAAAAGAGGTTAAACTTTCACTATTCTATTTACCCTCCTGATAACCTGAGATGGCTTACGGATAAGCATCTATCCCCTGGGTGAGAACCCTTTTCTTTAAGAAAAGACGTTGTTGCCTTTATTAAAATGGCTGATAGTGACCATTAAAAATAAGCCGTGGTTGGAACTCAGTGGAAGTACTGTCAAAAATAACATATTTAAGTGTTGTATTTTTGTCATCCTTAACTGTTCTTTACCATATGCAATTTGTTATATCTTTAAATATATAGTTACTTTCCCAGGTATATAAATGGGAAAATTGGGTTTTTCCTATCAAGTTAAGATTCATTGGCATGGATCTGCATTTGATTATGGAAAGCAAGTTCCTGATCTTTTTACATCATGAAGACATTTGTGCAGGTCTCATGTTGAGATTATCANTAAACGATTACATACGTTTTCATAAAGTTCGCTGTCTCGATTTTCTTGAANTCAGATTGAGACACTATTATACGATGAAAATATTTTACCTGAAACCTCTTATTTATAAGACAATATTATAGGTGCTTGAGTGCTACATTATCACACGTACCTTCCATGTTCAAACCTGTGATATGGGTTTTCGAACTCAACATAACTTTTAAGGAATGTTCACCGGAGTCTGCTAGGCATGATTTTCAAGAAAAAAGCATTTTCAGGGTACGTAATTCATCATGACGCCAGTACAGGTTTGCAGCTGTGAAAAGGATATTTGGCAGAAGAGTATTTCTAGCAAGCATCGTAAATAAAGGTGATAAAGACTTAAAGCTGGTAGAGATGTTCATCTAAGATTCACAGGTTCAGTGGATTAACTTTTGACCGGCAATAGCCAGTTGCTCTTTGCTATAAACCCTGACTTATCATACCTGTTTTTTGGGTGTTTGGAATTTCGTTGTTGTCTGTTCTTGGTTGCATTCTTGTTCAGGTAGCTTCAATGACTTTCCTAATTCGGTTTAACTTTACTTTGCTTTTGGAGTTTTCGAGGTCCTCATTTCTTTTGATAACACTGTGTTAGGTTGAAGCTTGCAGCATTAGCAGAAATATGCCCCCATTGTTGGGAGAACTGCATAAACTTGTTTTAAGGCAGAAGGTTTTTAAGGCAAGAGCAAAATAGACACCTTTGAAGCATCAATTTTAATAGAAAAATTACAACTTTAAGTTGGTATAGCAACCTAGCATCAAATAATGTCATTTTCCGTACTGCTTTGCAACTGTAAAAAAGACTAATGGGTGTAGCTTAATGTTATACATGTTTTGAAAAAATCTGCAGTGTTTCCTCAGTTTGCGTGATTGACATTATGGATACATTATGTTTTAGGTATGGATACACATCAATTTCGGTCTCAATGACAGATTACAGTTTACTTGGACTCAGATTTCTTATACAGACTCTTAAAACTTTTGAAACCCAAGTCCTTTTAGCCAGAATGGACCGCTTTGAAGCATCAATTTTACCAGAAGTTTTTCAAGTTGAATGGTTTGCAACTGTAAAAATCTGCTACTGCTGTTCCTGAAGATCTGATGGTCTTTTCATCTTCAATTCCAAATTCTAAATTCCTATGCTAGTGCTTGATAAACAATTCGTCATCCATTCAGAAATATGACCACAACATTCCCATAGAGTTTTGCAGATTGTCTAAATTGAAGCATTTGTACTTGACTGGGTACCCCCTCAGTGTTGAGATCCCTTATTGCATTGGAAATATTACACATTTGTATGAACTTCAATTGTTTGTAAAAGGACTTAACAAAAGGTCTGTTAGTACCCTGAACCTCACAAACTTTCATTTCCTAAGTGTAGAAGTTATTGACAGTTACCCAAAAGGTTTTTTAAAATCGATATTTGGGTTGACAAAGTTAGCGGGGTTGGCTGCCAGTGGAAACCTTGTAGATTGTAGATGTTATTCCAGATTGCATCGGCCATATGCAACAGCTTGTGTTCCTGAATTTCTCCAGCAGCATGCTAAGTGGTGTGATTCCTAAGAGTTTTGGCAATCTTACTAACCTTCAGTATCTAGATGTTTCTAGAAATAATCTCACCGGCAACATCCCACATTGTTTATCCAACTGCATATATCTTCAGATCTTGAATCTCTCTGAAAACCATTTCTCGGGAAAACCATCAAGACCCTTCATTTACTTTCTCCATTTTGAATTTTTTATTGTAAACATAGTTGCTCAAAGGACTTGCTAAAATTATGTTTTCATCATATTCGCAATTATAGATGTATGCAAGGAAATACTTTGCTTGTTAATATGTCATTGAAGTGTTAATTTCATATTCTTTGTGTGTATGCCAGAAAACTCTCTGGACTAGATAGGCTTTCCTCATTATAGACACTGTAGGACTATCTATGTTTTTATGTCAAGAAGAATGTACATTAAATATTTAGAGGAACCTAATGTGTTTCATTTTTGTCGAGATGTATATATTATTGACAGTCTTGTAACCTGTTTGTATTGCATTTTTTTTTAACTGAATTATTGTAAAATAATAAGGTACCTCAAGTATGACTAACCCACCTTTCATTGCACATTCCAAACTGATATGATCAAATAAGGTAAGAAACCACAATTTTGAAAGGAGTGTGTTATTTGAAGAGATGTGCAATTGTTAAATTCAAAACTAAATAACCATATGTATCAAACTTTTGTATAACTTGATAACTTAATGTTACTCATTAAAATAGAACCTAAAATGTTACTTAAAAAATAGAATTTTAGAACCTAAATATAGGTTCCACGTCTAAAATTCTATTTTTTAAGTAACATTTTAGGTTCTATTTTAATGAGTAACATTAAGTTATCAAGTTATACAAAAGTTTGATACATATGGTTATTTAGTTTTGCATTTAACAATTGCACATCTCTTCAAATAACACACTCCTTTCAAAATTGTGGTTTTTTACCTTATTTGAACATACTAGTTTGGAATGTGCGATGAAAGGTGGGTTAGTCATGTTTGAGGTACCTTATTATTTTACAATAATTCAATTTAAAAAAAAATGCAATACAAACAGCTTACAAGACTGTCAATAATATATACATCTTCACAAAAATGGAACACATTAGGTTCCTCTAAATATTTAATGTACATTCTCCTTAACATAAAAACATAGATAGTCCTATAGTGTCAGTAATGAGGAAAGCCTATCTAGTTGGGAGCCCATTGTTATCTAGAGAGTTTTCTGGCATACACAAAGAATATGAAATTAACACTTCAATGACATACTAACAAGCAAAGTATTTTCATGCATACATCTATAATTGCGAATATGATGAAAACATATAAGGCAATAGATCAAATGATACATTTCAGTTACTCTTCTTCTAGAACAATGTATTCCTCTCCATAACTGGGAACAAGGGCTACCACCACTAGCATTCCACCTAGTCACCACTAGCATTCCACCTAGTAAGTTGTGATGGTGAATTCCAACTCTCAAACATTCAATGTTTTAACTGCACAAAAGAACCCAAAAAAAAATTGAAAAGATTGAATTAGGAAAAAAACGAAGAATGAGGGGTTAACAAGAATAATTAATGTACAGAAATAAACCTAGAATTTCTCTATCAGTATTTCTGATTAGATGAAGATACAGTACAGGAAGAATTAAAAAATTGATTCCCATGATGTGCATGTAAAATATTGTCCTGATTGAAGTGGTTAATCAATTCACAGTTCGGTATTTTCACACTTTCAAGGAAAGCACCATATGTCCAATATTCTACCTATTTAGATTCTGTTAATTTTAAGTTAACTACCTCAAGTTAACTCATATACAGAAATTCTCAAAGTCTCAAAATAATCAACATACAGAATGATTGATAGAACGTTCAACTTGAAAGCATCCAAAATATGAAATAAAGAAGAAAAACATGGCACATACCCTCAGACCTGGTAGTGGTGGCACTGACGTAGGGAAGGTCCCCGACATGAATTGCTGTAACGATGAGCAGCAATGGAAGCAGCCAAAAGCTCATTGCCATCAACATAGCAACAACAAGAATTAAAAAACAAGATTACGGCAAAGAAGATTCTTGCAACAAGCACAAAGAAACATCGCTGTCCTTGTCATCCACAGCTGAAGCTCACCAAAGATTCTAGAAACAAAAAGTGCAAATCAAAGATCGCTGCTCCAGAAAAAACATATGCACGTTAACGGAAACAATGTCTTCTTTAAGCGAGAGCAGAGCATGTTAGTTGTTAATCCTGATTCTGTTGCAAGAATCAGTTTAAGTCTTGGTCAAGTTTGTTAGCTATTCTAACGGGATATCATCATGTAATCCTAACCTCTAGGTTATGTTAACAAAAGAATAGGAGTTAGGTGGATTTAGCCTATTATAAATAGGCCATGTGATAGTAGCTTGATGAACTGCATCTTTCGGTTTCTCACAATCTAAATAAAATATTTCTTTTACTCCTCATATCCACCCTTGCTTCTTGGTCCTATTATTCCTTTGTTTCTTGTTAATACTTTATCAGAGCATAGCAAAGCATAAATGAGAAGAAGAAGAATACAGTGGAATCCCTTATTATATAGATGATGCCAGGGTCCCATCAAAGGTGATCAAGGTGGTGAAACAAGCCAAAAGCATGGTGGTTCTCATGGTAGAGGACAAGGACATGAAGGCTACTACAACAAAAGCTGTGGTGGTCATAACAACAATCATGGAGTTGGAGGCAATGACCAAGCAAAATCAGATTCTAGCAAATAGCAAATTTCAGGAGGTCGTGGCCGTGGACGTGGTAGAGGAAGGTATGACAAATCCAATGTTGAATGTTACTATTGTCAGAGGCGTGGCCACTATTCAAATGAGTGTAGATACAAGGATAATACTCAGAGGGCCACTATGTACAAGAAGATGATGATGGCGACCATGCTCTCTTGATGGTCACTGCAGCTAGTGAAGCACCAAACTACCATACATGGTTTCTTGACACCGGGTGTACCAATCATGTGCAGCAAAAAGGAGTTATTTGTTGTTCTTGATGATTCCTTTCACACCAAAGTCAAATTTTCCGATGACAGCACTATACTAGTGATGGGAAAAAGACAAATCCTTATCAACTTGAAAAATGGAGATCATAAGTATATTTCTGATGTCTTCTATGTGCCAAGTATGAAGAGTAATTTGCTTAGTGTGGGTCAGCTAGCAGAAAAGGGGTATGCCATGAACCTTTGTGGCAATCAACTCTCCATTTTTTATAACAAAGGTACACTCATTCTTAAGGCCCCTTTGACGAAGAATCATATGTTTCAAGTTGATATTTCTAGTGGTGTTTATAATTGTCTTAATGCCATTATAAATGATGAGCCTTGGCTGTAGCACCTTCGCTTTGGACATTTAAACTTTTGGAGTTTAAAATTGCTTGCTAAAGGAAATATGGTGAAAGGTTTGCCTACTATTCATCATCCAAAACAATTGTGTGAAGCTTGCACTCTTGGAAAGCATCATAGAATGTCGTTTGCAACAAAACAGTGACATGCAACACAACCACTAGAGCTCATTCATTCCAATGTATGTGGCCCAATGAACACCTTGTCAAATGGAAATAATAGATATTTCCTAACCTTTATTGATGATTTTACTTGAAAACTTTGGGTCTCTCTTTTGCAAAGGAAGTCTAAAGTTTTTGATTGCTTTAAGAAGTTTAGGATGCATGTTGAAAAGCAAAATGGCTATCTTGTTAAAGTTCTGTGAACTGATGGTGAAGGTGAATACACTTTCAATGAATTTAATGAATATTGTGAAAAAACAGGAAATAAAGCATCAAGTCACTTTTCCCTACACCCCACAACACAATGGAGTAACTGAAAGGAAGAACAAAACTATAATGGACGTGGCAAGGAGCATGCTAAAGGCAAAAGGAATGCCCAATTCATCTTGGGGTGAAGCTATTTTATGTTATGTCTACTTGTTAAACAAGTCTCTAACAAAGAGTGTGCAAAATATCACCCTTGTAGAAGCATGGAGTGGTTTCAAGTTGAGCATGAAACATCTTAAAGTGTTCAGTGCTATTGCTTATGCCCATGCTCCAACAGAGATGAGAACAAAGCTAGATGATCAGGCAGAGAATACTATCTTTGTTGGCTACAAGCGTGGGGGATACAAGCTATTCAATCCTGTAACAAAGAAAATCATTGTCAGCTAAGATGTGACCTTTGCCAAAGAAGAGGCTTAGAAATGGGATGTTGATTCACACAAAGACGCCCAAAAGCAACAAATTTGTATCCTTGAAGAGAAAGCTACAATTCCTACGACAAATGAAGCTACATTAAGCTCTACTCAAGATTGTTCCACTCCACAAGTTCTAGTAGAATCTAGAAGGCCAAGGTGACATCGCCAACAATTAGTACGCCTACAAAACTACGAGGTAACTCTTGATGGTGAATTTGATGATGATGGAGAACTAGTACACTTTACTTTCTTTGCAGATAGTGAACCTGTGACATTCAAGGAGGCAATTCAATATCCTAAATGGGTGAATGCCATGAATGAGGAGATCAAGGCAATTGAAAGAAACAATATGTGGGAACTCACTGACATCCCACATGGTCACAAAGCAATTGATGTGAAGTGGGTTTTCAAGACAAAGGTCAAATGGTGAGATGGAGAGACACAAAGCAAGATTGATAGCAAAGGGATTTGAGCAAAGGCTTGACTATGACTACCAAGAATATTTTTCTCTCTTGTTGCTCGAATTGAAACAATTAGACTTCTAATTATGTTAGCTGCCTAGAAGAAGTGGAAAATCCATCAAATGGATGTGAAGTCAGCCTTTCTAAATGGCCCACTTGAAGAGGAGGTTTTTGTCAAGCAACCACCTGGATTCATGAAGCAAGGAAGAGAAAACAAGGTGTACAAATTGAAGAAAGCATTTTATGGTCTCAAACAAGCGCCACAAGCATGGAACGGGCACATTGACTCTTTCTTCCATAAGGCTGGTTTCCAAAAATGTCCATCTGAACATGCTTTATATGTGAAGACTAATGACTCTGGGGATATATTATTGTTGTGTCTTTATGTTGGTGATCTAATATTCACAAGCAATAATCCTAGAATGATTGAAGATTTCAAGAAGTTCATGATGCATGAGTTCAAAATGATAGATCTTGGCATCATGTCATATTTCCTTGGCATTGAAGTAGTTCAAAGAGAAGATGGGATTTTTATCTATCAAAAGAGGTATGCTACTAAACTCTTGAAGAAGTTTGGTATGCAAGATTGTAATCCTATGAGAACTCCCATGGAGGTTGGCACAAAATTGTATAAGAATGGAGAAGAGGCACTTGTTGATTCAACTTATTTCAGGCAAATTGTTGGAAATTTTGAGATATCTCATATGCACCAGGCCAGACATCTCTTATGGTGGTGGTTTGATTAGCAAGTTTGTGGAATCTCCTCATCAACATCATATGCAAGTGGCCAAAAGAATCATGTGGTGCCTAAAGGGTACTTATGATCATGGTTTATTCTATTCCTCATCTAATAATTGTGCCCTTATAGGGTATTTCAATAGTGATTGGGGTGGAGATTTAGATGACTGGAAAAGCACTTCTAGTTATTGTTTTAATTTTGGTGCTACAGCTTGTTCATGGTCATCAAAGAAGCAACCCATGGTTGCACTTTCAACTTGTGAAGTAGAATATGTATTTGTAGCTTCAAGTGCATGTCAAGCAATATGGTTAGGCAATGTGATGAGCCAAATCCATGCTCCAATTAAGAGGCCAATGAAGATCTTTGTTGACAATATTTCTACAATTGACTTGGCAAAGAATCTTGTCACGCATGGAAGAAGTAACCACATTGACATATGCTATCATTTTCTAAGAGATCAAGTTGGAAAGAAAGCAATTGAGTTGGTGTATTGCAAGTCCGAAGACCAAGTGGCAGACATTCTCACCAAACTGTTGAAGTATGATACCTTTGCCAAGTTAAAAGTGTATGCTTGGAATGATGGTTTTTTCCCTATCAGGATTAAGGGGGATGTTAGTTGTTAATCCTGATTCTGTCGCAAAATCAATTTAAGTCTTGGTCAAGTTAGTTAGCTATTCTAATGGGATATTATCATGTAATCCTAACCTCTAGGTTCTGTTAGCAAAAGAATGGGAGTTAGGTGGATTTAGCCTATTATAAATAAGCCATTTGATAGTAGCTTGATGTACCGCATCTTTCGGTTTCTCACAATCTAAATAGATATTTCTTTTACTCCTCATATCCGCCCTTGCTCTTGCTCCTGTTATTCTTTTGTTTCTTTTTAATACTTTATCAGAGCAGAGCAGTGCATAAATAAATGAGAAGAAGAAGAAAAATACCGCGGAATGCCTTCTTATATAGATGATACCAGTGTCCCATTGGCATGCACGCTGCTGCTGCTGCTGTTGGCGTTGGCGTTGGTCAAGCCGTTGCCGTCGGTCTACCTTCTCAGCTCTGAGCCCTGGCTTCATCTTCACTGTTTCCTTATTATCTCTCTCTTTCTCGAAACAACCACGCCGCAACGGACTTGCTTACGCAGCCACTGCCGCTTCTTGAAGCAAGAACGCTTCTGGCCTTGATCCTTCTGTTTCACTCTTCAAACAAACCCTAGTTCTGCTTCTGCTTCTACTTCTGCTCTGCTACTTCTTCTACGCTACAGTCTGCAACTGTGTTTGTGTTACTGTTGTAACTGTTTGCGTGACTTCTTCGTACACTCTGCTGCTCGCCTGTGCTCGCTACAATATCTCTGCGCCCTCGCAACTCTGGTTCGTAAAATGCAAAATCGCCACGGATTCATGAAATGCATTTCGCAGCTTCGTTCTGGTTTTTGGCGTATCCTTATTTCTGTCCGCTGGCTTTTTGGTTTTTTTGCCACCATCAGGGCATGGCATCTATTGTCGATTATTAGAAAACAATTCTCGTGTTTCTCTCTCTCCCCCTTTTTATATAATAAATTCCACTTACCATATATTCCCTTGTTCCCTTTTTTGTGAATTAAGTAATTTTCTTAGACTAAGCTTATGGAATACTCTTGTACCAACAATTTAAAACCTTAGGGGATAAAATTGATTGCCTTTGTTGGTATTTGTTGTGTCTTGTCTTCTTAAGTCAATGTTAAAGTGATTCTTTGTTTGTTGTTTTCCTCGATCTACATTTAAGTTGGTGGTAAATATGCTTAAACATAGCAAAGTCCATAATTAACAAAGATGTAATGGTAATTAATTCATATTTAGCAGTCAAAGGTGTAGCATAGTGAACACTCATTTCTCTAAAAGGAGGTTATAGGTTTAATACTTGCCTTCACTTTCTAGTAGGAATTTCTTATAGTAGACCACATCTGCATTCTATGTGTGTGCTAATGATAGCTGGGTTCATTTCTCTAAAAGGAGGTTATAGGTTTAATACTTGCCTTCACTTTCTAGTAGGAATTTCTTATAGTAGACCACATCTGCATTCTATGTGTGTGCTAATGATAGCTGGGTATGTAGTTAACTCATTTATATTGGTAGGCAAAAAGTTGGTTTGAGTCACACCTGAGGCAACATTATATTTTTTTTGGTAATTTTTCTAATGCTCAAGTGGATCTCCCTACTATTTTTGGTCCCCATTCTAGAAGAAAAGCAATCATCAGACTACAAATAAAGCTTCTTTTATACATTGTCCCCTGCTTGAAAGAAGAAATTTCCTTGAAGCTTAAGTCATTGTCTATACACTTTCCAAACATGGAGAATAAAGTGGATATTCAATGTATCAAACAATTCAAAGGTCATGGTATTGGAACCCAAAATAATTGAAACATAGGTACACCCTAAGATTTATCAAAGTTTATAACTCAATGTTGCCTAGTAGAATTGAACCTATGACCTAGAGTTACTAGTCAAGACCTATACCACTAGGCCAACACTTCATTATTCAAATAACTAAAAGGTCATAACAATTGCAAATAAGAAGGTTCATTGACTAGGGTTACCAACTATAAGGCATGAAAGCTTAACTCAACTTTGACATCTAATAAAGGTTTGGAGATACTTGTGCAACCTAGATCATGGAAGAAAAGGCTTCCTTTTTTTTTCATGCAAGTTGTACCAACCTTTCACTTGGAGCAAGGACTACTAGCTTGAAATGTCACTAATTACAGTACCTATTGTAGTGATACAGGTGTGTAGAAATTTGGAGGCAATCATTGCCCCTTTTTGAAACTTGTGCTTCTTACTTAGAATCATTATAGAAATTTGTGCTTCCTACTTCAAAATCATGATAGAAATTTATGCTCCTAATTAGAGTCATAATAAAAAAATGTGCTCCTTACTTTAAGTCATGATATAGATTTATGCTCTCTACTTGGAGATACTATTATCTATCAAATCGATCTACCTTAAAGTCTCTCTCAATGTCTTCCACCAAAGTTGTCAAACTATCATACTTAATAAAGTATGCAACATTAAAAACAATCTTTGTCAATCATAAATAATCATTCTCTAAATTAATTTTTTTAGGCAACTCAAACTACCTCACAACATAGGTAAAAAACATCACTAAATCACTAGCTATGCAGGGGTTGAATATGGAATGAAGATCACATACTTAGAAAACTTATCCATAATTACAAGAATGTTATGACTAGCCTCACCCCATACCATTTCATATAAGGAGTAAGGTGGGATGATCCATATTTTGTGCCACTCCTACAAGTTCCACATCAAACCATTAATGAAAAAATCCAAACATCTCATTACTAGTTACATATCCAAGTGTGAAAGACCAAAGTAATCGACATATTATACTTTTAAAGAATATTGCATATGTTGGTTCTAGTATGCACTTTGGATACTCATCTCATCTATCGATTTTATTCCTCATCCAACTATCATCAATAGTTATAATTCTCTCATCAACAATTTCTTAGTTTATCTCAATATCCCATATTTTGTTCATCATCAACAACTCCATTAAAGTATTGTTACCAAATTCATATTGCATTCAATTTAAAAGATCAATGGTCATTGAAGTGGAACCAATTAATTGTTGCACAAAATCAATTCATCTAGATCAACTCAACATCCTAGGACATTCAACAACTCAAGGTGATTCCATTTAATCAAGTTCCACTCAAATCCTATTTTAGAATTTTGAATCTTCGTTTTGGTTTTTGGCATATCCTTCCTTTAGATGGATCTTTATTTCTAGTAATTGAATTTTCAATTTTTATTAAAGCTTTGGTTTTCTTGCCATTATTTTCTGATGGACATGTGCATGGCATGAGTACATAAAAAGCTTTTTTCTTCTAGATTCAAATGGTGATGCACTTCCTCCATGTGGTGCCCACATAGGTTTCAGAGGTGGCCTTGTCTCCTCTCCTACCATCCACCAACAAGACATGGCATATATGGTTGATTATTATTAGTGTTTAAATAGTCAGAAAATATGTCAAAGAGACATGTTTCAAAAGTCATAATAAATTGGCAAGTCGGGCCGAGTTATATTTAAAAGTTGCAAAAATGATATCTAAATCTATTGATTTCTTTCTAAAAACAACTTGGGTCAACTAAATTTCTAACTCGACGACTAATCGATAAATCGATGATTTATTGCCAAGTTTAAAAACTATGATTATTATTACATAATTCCTATGTTTCTCTACCTTAATTTTTTTTATAAATTTGACTTTTCATATATTCCTTTATTTCTTTTTTGTGAATTACACCCATTCATTCTGCTTGCACCTATTTGATTCGATCGAACACGCGGTTGGTGATCATCATTTCATCAATTAATTTCTACAATCGCTCATGTTTAGATTGACCTTATGGAGTAAAGAGTTAGGGATGCTTATGTACCAACAATTTAAAACCTTAGGGGATATAATTGATTACTTTTGTTGACATTTGTTATGTCTTGTCTTCTTAAGTTAGCATTAAAGTGATTCTTTGTTTGTTGGTGTCCTTGATCTACATTTAAGTTGGTGGTAAATATGCTTAAACATAGCAAAGTTCATAATTAATAATATGTAATTATAATTAATTGATACTTAGCATGCAAATGTGTAGTGCAGTTGACACTCATTTCTCAAAAGGAAGGTAACAGGTTTGATACTTGCTTTCACTTTGGGGTAGGAATCTTTTATAGTAGGTCACATCTACATGCTATGCATGTGCTAATTATAGGTGGCTCAAGTGGTTTAGCTCATTTATCTTGGTAGGCAAAAAGTTACTGGTTTAAGTCACACCCAAGGCAACATTATATTTCTTTATAATTCTTATAATGCCTTAATGGATCTCCATACTCCTTACGATCCCCATTCTAAAGAAAAGCAACCTTCAAAATAATAATAAGACTTTATACACTCTCTCCCACTTGAAGGAAGCAATGTCCTTGAAGCTTAAGTCATTGTCCATACACTTCCCACATGATGAGTAGTTGGGTATTCCAACACTCAGCTATACAAGTCATAAGTGTTCACGCATGACTAGATCGTAATCTGTAAATAGGAAATGTAAGTATACTAGTGAGTTGATGTTAAGTTTATGAGTTAGCGAGGTACAAATCATATGGTTTAACTCTTAGTGAGGTGTATGATGAACTAATGTTGTTGGGCTTTAATAATGCTATGTGTAAACATAGTGGACATGATTGTAAATTCTAATTCTAAGTATAACAAAAATGTAAATCTATTTTATCTTATGGCAATAAGCATCCATTCATAGTTTTCCATACATGTCATGGATTGATGTAATTGTTGCTGGGCTTAACAAGTAACTTGACTACTAAGTTAATCAAGAAAAGTCACTACTAGATTATCAAACAATCATACTTTATGCTCAAAACCAATTGTACTTATTCCACCTTACCAATAGACATTGGAATAGTAAATAATTTAGTAAAAGTAAATGACTGAATAAGAGTAAACATGATAGAAAAGTAAATCTATGCTAAGTGATATGTTGTAATGATGAAAAAAAATCTTGATCTTTATTGTCATTCATGAATTATGTCTAGAAATAATCTACTCAAATAAAGATTATGTACAATTGTAGTTTTGACTCTAACTTTACAAAAACAAACTACAACAATTTTGCTAAGTATTGGAAAAAAACTTGTTATTTCGACGTGATGGTGGATTGGTATTTATAGGCATGACCATGACCCACTACATCGTATCTACGATGACGTATGCAAAGCTATGATGTCATAACTAAGATAACATAGATAGATTTAGAGTTTGATTTCATAAAGATAGAGTTAGAGTTAAGTTATAAAAATAGGACAAATTATATATTCATAAAGGAATTTGTAAGATGTTGAATGAAGAAATAATTTTAAGTCTTAATCATATATGTTAAACTAGAAAAGTAGTTATCCACCACAAAAAAGAAGATAGGGTTGATTTAAACAATTATTAAATGATTCCAATGAACAACATCTTTGTAAAGTTGTTGGACACTATTCTTGAGAGAAGGCCTAGTAAGTGAGTTGAACAAAAAAACTTGAAAGCTATGGCATAAGTAGACTACAAAATAGATCATTCTACAATTAATCACTTGACTACTCTCATGCACTCCATAGATTCTCCCAAAAGATCCAATAGAAAGCTTTTCAATTGTTTTGTAAATTTTTCATGAGCTTTTGACTTTGTCATTAGGAAGAAGCTTTGGAAGCATTTAATTGATATTGGTGTTTCTCATTATCAAATTGAAGCCATCTAGAAGTTTTACCAAAATTTTATGATTGAAATCTAAGCTAATGATTTAAAGGACACTACACACTTTTTTAGTAATATTGAAGTAAAACATGGTTATCCCCTATCTCCACCTTGTTTTAGAATCTTCATTGATCCCCTTGAAATTTGGCTTAATATAATCATTAGATAAATGCAATTAAAGTTGGTAATCATATTATTAATCTTTTATTGCATGTTGATGATGCTACTTGCTCTCAACTTTAAAAAGAGACATGCATAAGTTGTTTCAAAGCTTAACACATTTGTGTGACTCATTAAGCATGAAAGCAAATGATGATTTGAGACACAATAAGTATAGAATTTGATTTCATGATAAACAATTAGGAAATAGAAATGGTTAATTCTGCTAGATATTTGGGGGCTTCTTTGTGATAATACCTACAATGCAAACAATGTGTTAAAAATTTCTTCATTGTTGGTACAAAAGTTTTTTATGCTTTTAAATAAATGCAAAGCCTTAAACATTTAGACATTGAGTGTAAAGAAAAAAACTTTTCAGTTCATTGGTTATGTTACTATCCTATATTGTTGTCCAAGTTAGAGTCTAGGTGTTTTAAAGATATGTTGGGATAACAATGAAAGAGTACAAAAATTTTATCCATGTCTTTTTAAGAAATGTTGAGATAGCATTGAAAGAGTATAAAAATTATTTTTATTAAATGAAATGAAAGTGAAACCCCAAACACCTTACAACATGTTGCTCTTAGAAGCTAATTTTTACCTTTAGAAGTTGAAGTTTTTTGCCAATTTATTACCTACCACTACAAACTTGAAAACCTTAATGCCATTAGTTTTTGAAAAATCACTCTAGAAGACTCATAGAGAAAGGATGTTTTCATTGAGGTTCGGATTGGCCTACTAAATGAAACATAACTTTTGACAAGGTTTGAGGCAATTCTAATTGCATTTACAAAATTGTTAAAGCTAGGGTTTAGAATTCCTCATCAAAAAAAAAAGAAAAGAAAAAGAAAACAACTCTAGAGAAACCAATTTTGCTTACAAAAGACTAGTAAATTATCATCAAATCCTTTGTCTATCATAATAGGTTAGCCCATATTAATACAATAAAGATACCAAAATGATGATGAAATAGATTCAAATTGTGACTATTAAAATAAACTTTTGAAATTATGTTATAGTTTATTTTTGGAAGTTATAAATGGGGCATGAAATTAGAATGGGAATTTTCAAAACTTAGAAGATCCATCCTGATGAGTCACGTTAAGTTGGTTGCATCGACGAGGCCTTGTCGACGCGACCTCATCAATTGGGCCTCGTCAACGAGGCCTAGTTGATGCATCTTACCATGCGTCAACAAGGCCCAATCAACACAGTGTCAATTTTCTTGATTTTCAACTATAAATACACATTTGCAGCGACATTTATGGCATAGTAAATTGTAATTGTAGCAGAGCTCTTGCATTTTTTCATTTGAAAGTTAGAATTTTTCCTCTAAGTGCCTACAATAGGAGTCATTGAGTGTACAAATCTTTAGTCGAGCATTGTTGTACCTAAGCACAAAAATGTGTGCGGTAATAAATATGAGGTTTCTAATAAACCTTACAACAGTTTGGATAGATTAGCTATTTTATTTATGCATTTACTCTTTTCAATTATTTATTAAATTTCTTTAATTTATTATTAAATATTTCCCATTTATTAAGTTAATGAGATAATTAAATGAGATAGATTACACACATAAGTACGACCGCTTCGAGCGTAACATGTATTCGCTTGGGAATCCCAATAGCATTATTGCTTGGTACACCCAGTAGCATAGCGCTTGGTCACCCAATAGTAGATACTTGGGTTTAGGATGTGTATGGAAAGTGGGAATGGATACTTATGTGAGGATTAGTTAAATGATTAGTTAATTAGTTAATTTAGATTAGTTAATCAAATCCCTTTTTATCTACAATTCAAGCACCCAACTATAAAACATAAAAATGATAAAAATTGAATGCCTCAGTTACACTTAACCATACCAACAAACATTACAAGTGCAATTGGGAGGACAATGATAGACCTTAAGGCTAGATTCACTTTCTAAAGGGCTAGTGCATTAGAAACAACAAAGTCTATGGAATTCGACTAGATCGTGCATGAATGCTTCATGATTTGTATGGTTGGGCATAGTGGTACCTCATTGCTTATCATTGGCAATGTTGCCGAGGACTTTATTTGTGGAATATGTGCCATTTACATTTAAGTGAATACCATTAATATCATTGTACAACCCTAAAGGTCAATATCATTCCCACTATACATAAAAATTATAAAGGCACACTAATAATTTTATTTATTTTGTAAAATGTATTCTTCTTCTCGCAAGCCCGAAGATACCAAACCATCGATCCCGTAAGAATACAAAGTGGTATACATTCATACAAATGAGTTTCTGCCAAATTTCACCTTCATCCTACATCAGGATGAATAGATGCGATGGCATGATATGAAGGGCAACATCATCTTGCCCCCCGATAGATCTGTGTCTAGGATGCTATTCAAAACCCTTAAGAAGTTGGGCATAGCAGATCTTCATGAAGAATACATTGTGGATGGATACGACACTTGAAACTACTGTACCACTGAAACACAACGTAAATGAGATCAACATCAGGAGAAACTCCATGAAGCTACAAAGGGGAAACATTACACTAGCTCCTTATTCCTATTAGATTAAGAGGACAATGAGGATCCTTCCTTGGAAGGTTCTCAACATGAAGATTTTCCACCCCTTGCTACTAATGGTAAGGGTGTGAACCTAACCCTACAATTAACTATTCATAAATTGGATTCAGGAAAAAGTGATAGCCAAGGTAGGGACTCAGTTAAACATTGCAACAACAAGGGATCTAAGGATGGTGATCGTAACAAGTGTAAGAGTGGTGGTGGATATCGCAGTGGTGATGGTAGTCCACCTTCCTATTCATCCTCTTTATCCAATTCTGAACATTCCTCTTCATTTGATAGTTCTCATGGAAGCCACTGTTGAAACAACTGTGATGAAGGTGATCATTGAGATAACAATGACCGTGAAGACCACCAAAACCGAAGGGGTGGCCAAAACCATCATCAGTGTCATCAACGCAATGATGATGATGAACCACTATTGGTGACTCAAAGTATGCTCAACATTATGGAGGTAGTGAAAATCCCAACTAGGTATATGAAGGATAGTCGGATCAAGCACCTGGACATGAACAATATTCCAAGATTTGAGGGGGGATATAATTCTGATCCACAGACACATCTATGAGCTTTTCAAGATGCCTGTGCCTTATAAAATATAGAGAATGAGTGGCAAAAACTCAAACTTTTCCCAAGAACACTCATTAAGGAAGTTGAAAGTTGGTACCAATCCTTAGAGCTAGGATCTATCCACAGATGGAGTACCATGTTAGAACTATTCAATGACAAATATCAGATATACTTTAGAGTGTCCAGTCTAAGAAGGCAAATCCAAGGCTAGAAATAAGGAGCACATGAACCCTTGGATGCCATCATGGGTCAATACTATTCACTCCTACACCGATGCCCTAGCCATGATTACTCTTAAAGGGAACAACTTCACTACATTGTAGATGGGCTCAGAGTCGAAACTAGAAAAACCCTTGGGGTGTATGCCCAAGAAAGATTATTTGAATTGAGAGCTCATTAGATCTAAAGGTTAATTGAATAGGTAGCAAAAGAAGAAGGTGAGCTACGAGAGAGGGAAAGTGTTGAATAGTATAACAGGGACCCTTCCATTAGAAAACAAGAGGTTCAATTTTGTGATGAGGAGGAATCACCACTTGATAAAGTGGTAAATAGAAAGACCTTGCCCATCCAAAAATCTATTTCTAATATTTCGGCCAAGGTTGACAAGTTATGGGACTCTTTAGATGAAAATTTTCAAACTGCTATGAAGATTGCTGAAGAATCCAAAGAGCAAAATAGTGATTGTAATTGCAAGAGGCAAAAAGAAGCTAAACATGCCTACCAAAGAGGTAAGGACAAAGCTAATGTAGTAGAGGAAGTTGTGGAGTTTGACTTTGATGATGAAACTAGATGTGACATATGCCAATACGAACATCCAAAGGGATGTTGCCCTGTGGTGTCACACTTACAAGAGTCTGGAGTATACGCATTGAATCCTCGCCTAACACATAGGCAAGCTCCACTATGATTTCCTTACCCTCAAGAAAATCCAAGACAATTCCACTAACAACAACAAGCTTACTATCCCAATGGAACTCCTGCACAACCTTATGAATAATACCAATAATGGTACCAACCATAGTCATGGGGAATGCCACCACCAAGGCAGTAGTACCCTTGATGAGCGGCGAGGTACCCCTACACTCAACCATACGAATATGAGCGTTCACGCACGATCCGTTAGAACTCTGTGGATGAAACACCATAAAATTTTGGCCTAGCACTTTTAGACAGGAATCAAGCTAAGTCATGATGCTGCCCAACATGAGTACAGCATGACCAAACTTGAGAGCCTCAAAAACGGCATGAAATGACATACAATGGAGCGAGCAATGGAGCAAGCAAGGTTCCTTCAGGGCCCATAGGTGACTGCACCAACTTCTAGCATCTAGAATCAAAAGTTTCAGGCTCAAAATGCTTGGTTTTTGCTAAGTATACTTTGGCTAATTTTTCAGATGCTGTTCAGCGTAAGGCTCAGCGTCACCAACTTTTGGAGCCCCGAAATTGAGCCAAAATAGGCCAAAATCAAGCACAGGGATCCCCCATGACCTTCACCAAGGTACCCAGTAGGTCCCAGCCTCCAGAAAATCAAGATTTGGGACTTGGTGACGCTGGGGTTACTTTTCTTATGTTGCTCAACGTAAGGCTCAACGTCACCAATTTTTGGAGCCCCAAAACAGAGCCAAAATGACATCCAAATTAGCCCAAATTTGGCACACAGAACCCTCATGACCGATAGCATGCAAATCCACTTTGAAAACTAGTCTCACAGGTCAAAAATGGGTTCAAAATGCATTGTTTTCAGGTCATACGCTGTTAGTGACGCTGACGCTAACGCTGATGTTGATGCTGACGTTGACGTTGACGTTGACGCTGACGCTGATGCTAATGTTGACACTGACGCTAACATTGATGCTGATGCTAAAATTGATGCTGATGCTGATGCTAACATTGACATTGACGCTGACGCCAGAACAGGCTGCGCACACATCAGATCCAGATCCACACATGCTAGAGGCCTTGGCGAAGCAAAAATAGCACAGATTTGCAAATCCAGAGGCCAGACATCCAAATCCACTCTTGTACCTTAGCATTCTTTGTACATTTTTGCATTTTGCAGCGTATCAAGCTCTTACGCTGTGGATTACACACATCAGCGTAAGAGATCTTGGTCACGCCGCATGTTGTACGTTGTAACGTTTCGTGCATCCGGTCAACGCACACACCTGTCACCCGATCCAAAGTTTTCTCACCCTGCAGCCACTAATCTTCTCCCAGATCCAAATCTCACACCTAAAATTGTATAAATCCCCCATTTTTCCACGAGAGCAGGGGAAAAAAATCTGAATCTCACACACTTAAGAAAGCTGGGCATCAATCTCACATGCTGGGGCTGCATACAGACTTGGACGTCGTACACCTGCAATCCAAAACCTGCATCTTCCCAGCATTCGTTCACATCCATCAAGGCCAAACATCTGCCCTGCAACCAATCCGCAACTACGTTCTGACCGGTGCACATTTTAATTGTTTATCAATACAAATAGTTTACATTATTGCCCAGATTTGTGTAGTTTACATTATCTTTTCTATTCACATTTTTCTGTTTTCATTGTTTAAACGTTTTCATTTTTTTATGTTCAGTCTTTTTCTGCATTCATTTACATATAACCCAACGTGCCATGATTGCGTACGTTTGAGGAAGTCCTCATTTGATCTGTGTGCAGACCATTCAAGGCACTCTGCCTTCGTTGTTTTTCCAGCAGGCCCTTGGGCGAAGGCAGGGTCTTACTATTTCATCTGTAGATCTCTCGGTGTTTGTTCATTCTAGCCTCTCACCAACAATTTCGGATGGTACAGTGGACAGGCTAGTTGTGGTATCTAGATTATTACACGTTGATCGCAATTTGCTATCTTCCCACCTGGACTAGTATTTGCTTTGTCACATATGGTTTAGTCCAGAGTGAGGCGTATGATGTGATCCTAAACTAATGCTACTCCTAGAGAAAATGGAAAATAATCTTGATTAAACTAATAAGCAATAGGAAATGAAGTCTAAGCTAGCCTAAGTGCAATGAGCATCCGTTCCTTAATCATTCGTACACATCTTGGACCTCGTGCACGACTACTACTAGGATTACCAAGCATAGATCCTAGGTATGCTATTGGGTTACCAAGTAGTCACACTTAAATGCTCGTGATTAAGTTGTACTCATTCCACAGTTAACAACAAGAATAGTAAATGATGGTAGAGAAATATTAACTAAGAAAACAATAAATAACAATAACAATTAAATAATTAAACTAAGTGAATGCTATAATGATGAAGTAATCTCGATCTTTATTACCGATCATGTGTGTGTTCAAGTACGTCACACTCGAATAAAGGTTCCGTACAATTACAAGCATCACATTGCGGGCATGCACTAGGAAAATATTCTAACTCTTGCGAGAAGAAAGTGCAAGAGTCTAGCTACAACTAATTCCTAAGATGCCTAAGTGTGGCGAGTGCATACTTATTATAGGCTAGAATAGACGTTGCGTATACGGGGCCTAGTATATGCAGCGGGCTTAGTATATGGGGCCTGGTTAACGACAATTCATCAACCCTTATAGGTAACTAGATCCATACAAGTACTATGTTCAGCATCCCATCTCCCCTAGGAGTTCTACAAGTCATGCATCATTTCAACATCACAATTACCCTCTAGAGTACCACCAAACACATTCACCATCTACTTGAGGGAAAGACCCATATCCATATCCATATCATCCTCCACATCTCTCTACACCTACATCTCGACCTTTAATCCAATTACCTCCTGCTCTATCTATGTAGGGTGAGATTCCTCCACAGTTGCAACAACAAAATGCTACAAGGGTTGTACACTCACAACCAGTTTTTCAACCAAGTGGTTTAGATAATCGATCAAGAAAAAGACCTTTCCTCTAGCCCAACAATCCTCTCCAACCCTCACAACCTACTCTAGCTGATCCTTGTGCATCTCCATCACCCTCAGCCTCTACATCAAATACCTTTGAGTGCTCTTCAAACCAAGTGCCACTTAGGATCTACATTGTAATGCTAACTCATGTTGTTTTTGATTGGATCAAGGTTGGTAATCTTTCTACCAAAAGATCTAACCTAGGAAGTCCACTCATTTATCTACAGATTGTTGGACAAGAGCCATACAAGGCTCTTCTTGATTTTGGTTTTGGAGTTAACCTCATCTCTTATGATATGTACAAGGCTTGGAACCTACCACCTCTTAAGAAGAGCAACATCTGTCTAAAATTGGCAAATCAATCGATTATTGTTCCTTTGGGATTAGTAGAGGACATTGTGACCACAGTTTGTGGGTGGTCCTATCCTACTAATTTTCTAGTAATCAAGGTAGATAACTGCAAAAGTGACTTCCCTATCATTATGGGAAGGGCTTGGTTAAGCACGGTCGATGTGTGAATGGGTATAAGGGACTTATCTCTAGAAATATCCAAGGAAAATGAGTTAGGAAAAATTGAGAAGAAGCATATTCTAGGCATCACATACAGTGATAATGGGTGCAATTGTGTGTAAAAGATTTGGTCAATCAAGAGCTCATACATTAAAGCATGCAATCAATGTGCATAAGAAATTAATATTCAAAGGTGTTTGTACGTAGCAACCACAAAACAAGAGGGTACCCAGTGGCTGATAGCTGATTCAGATAGTAGCACAATATGCATGGAGCCAACTAAGAGCCTAACATGTGCATATGTTGAAAGCATGGACAAAATTTAACAAGTTCATTCCCAACTCTCTAATGAATATGATGATACCTATTGGGGAGAGTTGGAAATACCTGATCACTTTAAGCAGGAGCCCTTAGAGCTAAATGCTTTACCAGCCAGTATGGAGTATGCATTTTTAAAGAATGGTAAATCAATCATCATTAATGTCAAACTTTCTCCTGAAAGGAAAAATTGTTGAAAGTGGTGAAAAAATGGTCAACAACCTTTGCTTGGTCATATCTAGAGCTAACAGGAATTGATCCAAGGATATGCCAACATTGCATCTACACCGACCTAGCCATGAAGCCTAGAAGGTAGCCGCAAAGGCAGTTGAACCCCAAATTGAAGTGAATCATCATAGAGGAAATAGAACAACTCCTCAAGGCAAGGTTCATCTATCCAATCACAGATAGTGAGTGGGTTATCCCACTTGTAATTGTACTAAAGAAGGATGGCAAATGGTGGGTCTATATTAACTTTAAGCTATTAAATATGGCAATGTTTAAGGATCACTTTCCTTTGCCATTTGTGGATCAAGTATTAGATACCATATTTGGGCATTGTTATTATAGCTTTTTGGATGGTTATAGTGGCTATAACCAAATCCAAATTGCACTCGAAGATCAAGCCAAGACAACATTCACAAGTCCTTGGGGGACTTCTGCATATTGTAAGATGCCATTTGGCCTATGCAATGCCCCTAGAACATTTCAATGCTTTGTCCTTAGTATCTTTCAATAGCTACCTTTTCCACCTATGGAGCTACCTTTGAGCAAGCCTTGGACCAACTCGAGCAAGTATTGAAGAGATGTGTAGAGACAAACCTATGACTCAACTAGCAAAAGAGCCATCTCATGGTTTAAGAAGGCATTGTGCTAGGGCACCGAATTTCACAAAAAGGGATTGAGGTAGACCTAGAAAGGATAAGGGTCATCCAAGGAATAACACACTAACCAAAGACCATTAAATATGTCTGGTCATTCCTTGGACACATTGGTTACTACTGGTGATTTATTGAGAATTTCTCTAAGATTGCAAAGTCATCGGTAGAGCTTACAAAGAAAGATGCATCTTTCATCTAGACTAAGGAATGTGAACAAACATTCCAACAATTAAAAGAGAAATTCATAGAAACACCAATCATATGAGCACCAGATTAGTCCAAACCATTCCATATCATGATAGACACATCTAACTATGCTTTGAGAGTAGTGGTCACACAAATGGACAATAAGAAACATCCATATTATATCCACTATGCGAGTCGAAGCATTGTGGGAGCACAATTAAATTACACCACCATGGAGAAAGAATTAATGGTAGTGGTGTACATGCTAGAAAAGTTTAGGTACTATGTGCTAGGTTACAAAGTATTTATGCATATGGACCATAGTGCAATTCACTTCCTTATGAACAAGCCAACAGTGAGCCCTCATGTCATACGGTGGCTTGTGATCTTGCAGGAATTCAATCTCACTATGGTAGATCGATAATGGACTAAGAATGTGGTCGCTGACCATCTCTCTCATTTAAAATGGGATAACAAAGAGGAGGAGAGCCCGCTCTCTGATTAGTTTCTATACGAACTACTCTTTACTGGAGCAATAAGTGAACAAACACTTGAAAAAGTAACATGGTATAATGGAATCCTCACATATCTTCTCACTCAAGAGATGTCACAAGACTTGGAATTTTAGAAAAAGCAACAATTTCTTCATCAGGTCAAATAGTTCATGTAAATCAACAGACACCTTTACAAGATGTGTGCCGATGGCCCAATCCGTTGGTGTGTCCCTAATGAAGATCAACTACACATTCTCTAAGATGCTCATGAAGGACCTTGTAGAGGCTACTATGCAGGGAGACACACAACCATAAAAATCCTGATGGCAGAATACTATTGGCCTATAGTCTTTATGGATGCCCACCAGTTTTTCAAGTCTTGTGAACGTTGTTAATGTGATGGGGGGATGATTGCTCACATAGAAGGTCCTCAATAGTGGATTCAACCACTGGAACCTTTCAACATATGGGGTGTTGACTTCATGGGTCCCATCACATCCACGTCTAATAGAAAAGCATATATTATAGTAGTAGTTGACTACTGCACAAAATGGGGAGAAGCAGCTGTTACTGATTATACATCATCCACTGCTACCAAATTTATACAACAAAATATCATGAATAGGTTTGGGGTGCCTCATTCACTAATTTTTGATAATGGAACTCATTTCACCAATGCCACATTTAGAAAATTAATGCAACACTTGGGGGTAGAAAATAAATTAACAACACCTTACCACCCCTAAGCCAATGGTCAAGCAGAGGTAACCAACCAGAAGATTACAAAAACACTAACATAGACCATTAGCAAATGTAGGAAGGACTAGAGTACAAAACTTAACGATGCTCTCTGGGCTTATCATTCAACTTGGAAACTTCCTATTGGCTATTCTCCCTATGAGTTAGTGTATGGAAAACTTCCAACACTCCTGATTCAATCTGAGCTCCGTACACTCTCAATGGCTTGTGATCTAAACCTTGACCTAAGTATAGCACAGAAGGAAAGATTAATCAATCTGAATGTGTTAAATGAAAATCAGTTAATGGCCCTATCTTTGAATGAGGTAAACAAGGCATTCAGCAAGCAACATCATGACCTTAGAATTAGGAAAGTAAAACTTCAACCAGGAGATAAGGTTCTTTATTACAACCCCACACATGTACCCCAAAAGAAAAAATTCCAAACATTGTGGAAGGGACCTTATATAATTAATCAAACCTTTCTCTCTAGGGCCATGTTAATCTACAAACCTGACAGCCCAAATAAAAAGTAGTTGGTCAACATCCAACAAGTCAAACCTTTCCTAGAATGAAGACAGGCCAGTGTAAATACCACCTCAATAGATGGACAACCATGTTCTATTTTTTGGATCTCCTCCCTCTAACTCAGTTGTGGGGGAGATGGCCATTCGTGCTGACCATTACAATGGCCTCTCAGTTTTTCTACCTTTTTGTTTTTCATGTTTTTGATTTTACAAATTTTATTTTTGAATTTTTCTAATTTTAAACCATCTTTAGTACCTTTAAAATTTCTTAATTATTTTACGCTTTCTTATATATTTTACTTCATTTTGCTTTCTTTTGTTTAAGTGTGATATTTTCTTATTTTTGGTAATAAATTTGCTTTATTGTCATAGGACATAGTGCCACTGTTGCTGTTTACTAATGATGGTTTATGCTTAATGTGTGATTGTCGATGTTTGATTTCTATTTTAGAATTTTGATGTTTAAAGACTTTGTCATGGTTTATTTTTCATGGAACATGTAGTGAGTCCATGTCATCCACACATCCAAAGAATTCTATGGTTTTCCTTGTTCTAGGAATTTGAGGTTCCTTTTCATTAAAGAAACTTTTAATCAATCGATGACCTTGGTAGTTTTGGAATTATGAAGGATTCAAAGGTTTGTAAAGGTTGTGACTTTAAGGGGACTTAATACTCTTCGTACTCTTCCACTTACTTGAGTGCTTAAGTGTTTTTCATGGACTTCTTACTATTCCACACCAACCACTAATAGGAAGTTAAATAACATCATTGCATGGTGTGGTTCCCACTCAAAAAAAAAAAAAAAACAATGGGAATTCAAAGCATACCCCTTCGACACGAATAAGTCCTTGCATGGTGTGGTTCCCATTTCAAAAAAAATAATGGAAATTCAAAGCACATTCCTTGGACAAATAAATAGGCTACAAGCACTGGTTATGGGACTTGAACACCATGCACTTATGCTTGAAGGTGCCCTCTAACTAAGGCCCTATCTCTCACTTCCTACTTCCCTTTTCTTCTCCTTGTGGAATGGTGGTTGTTTTGTGAAAGCACTCTAGTGTCTCGAGTGGGTGGATCAGTCTTAGAGTGGTGATGCAAAGTCATTGAGAGTAGATGGTTTTGGTATGGAGTGAGGATGGAACTTCCTAGGTCATTTTAACAACAAATTCCACAAGGGACTTCTTATGACCTCAACTTGGAACTCTATTCCACCTTCTCTATCATCCATCCATGCTCCCATAGCTTACCTCACTATCGTGTTCTATGTTATGTTTCATGTCTTGGTTTGACGTGTTGGGATTTTTGAATGGATTCTTTCCTATTGGTCTTTAATTTTTCATGACTATTAATTGACTATGGGGCCCACAGACTCTTTAGTTGAGGTTATGCAAGGGCAAAAGTGGCATGAGCCTACTATGGGGAGGACCCACTTGCATAGCTCTTAGCTTAGTTAGTTAAGGTTCCTTACCTTTGACATCACTACAATCCTATATTTTAGATTTTCCATTATGTAAACTATTCAACCTTAATCTTTCATTTTATTCATCCACTAAATTAATTTTTCTTCAGTTTTTCCATTTTTTCAAATTTATGAGCTTCAACACCCTCTTCTCATGTTTTCATACTATTCTTCGTCTTATGAGTTTCCATTTGATCCTAATTTCATCCAAAAATTCCTTGTATTTTAAAAGTTTGACTAAGTCAACGGTGGTCGTTGACTGCATCGACGAGGCCTCATCGATGCGACTGATGGAGTCGACGAGGCCTCATTAACTAGGCCTCATAGACACAGTGCTTAGATCCTATATATACCATCGAACACTTTGGAATTTTTTGCAAATTGCTCATAACACATGGGGAATTTTTGCAATTTTTCAGAGCCCAAAACCTTCTAAGCTCGTAACTTCCCAACCATTTGTCCAAATCACTCTGTTTTTTGATCTTCTACTTGCCAAACATAATATCTTTATCATGGGGGCCACAAACCTTAAGGTTTTCGATGAAAAATCAATGAAATTCTGTGGAAATTTTCCTAACTCCTCCAAAGGGTAATAACCTTAATCATATATAAACATAAACTTTTTCCCAAGTTAACCCTTCCAACAACCTCCAGGATGAATTATTCATAATAACACATAATAAAAATAATAATTAGGTTAATTAAATCAACCATAATCACAACTTAGCCAAGTGTAAATATCCTCAAGAGTTAAGGTAATCCAATTATTTTAAGATTACACAATGATTGCTAATCCATGGTCTTATTTTGATTACAAATGGCACCCAAACAAAAATGTCCACAAGAAGGAGAACCCTCACAACCATGGGAGCAATGACCCAAAGCTAGAAGGGGCCAGCAAGAACAAGGCCAAGAACTACCAAAGGCAACCCAAGCAATGTGACCGCTTTAGGAGGAGCCAAAAGTGAAATCTATCTAATAGATTCCAAAGGAAGAAGTGCCAACCAAACAATCACAAAGAGGAGAAGTGCCTAGACCTACGCCAAGGCTTGAGGTCACATTGACTGAAGCCTACTTAGACATCATTCGATTCTGAGACATTCAAAGATCAATCCTTCAAATGATCAATTTCAGGCCATTTTTGGAAAAAGCCCTAGAGGGTGTCAAGACACAACTACAAGCCTCTCCCATGTGGCCAGTCATCCCGGCCAGTGGTGAATGGTACATGGGAGAGGCCTATCTCCTCTAGAATAGCTAAAGGTTGGGGTTTTTTGTCAAGATTAAGGACATTCAAGTGTCCTACTCTACAAAATCCATTGCATAGGTACTTGGGTTGCTTAACATAGGAACATAGTTGGTTGAATTATCTACAAAAGGCGATCCTGAGGCTAAGAGGGAGTGGACCTAGCGATGTTACGAGGTGGATCGTAAGGAATATGATGCGCTCACACCAGTGGAGCAAATTTATTTCAAGATTTTAGCCTATCACCTCAATCCAACAGTGAGGCCAAGCATGGTGATTGATTTCTTCACTTGAGCATGCACCACTCTAAGTAGGAAGTTCCCCATTAACCTTCCAAAACTGCTATACTTGGAGATTGAAAAACGTTTTAAAGAAAATGAACATGGAAGGAAGATCTTGCCCTTTTCATGCCTCATCAAAAAAATTTACAAAAGGGTAGGCATTGTTCACGCCTCTAATGACACTCTTAGGCATGTTCCCTTGGCCTCATGGGTAGAATTTATGAAGGATAAAGCACTAGCAATAACTCATGAAGAGGAGTTGCTATCGTCACCACCCACTCAGGAAATAATACCAAAGGCTTGCGCAACCATTGAACATCTACGGAAAATCTAAGAAAAACTCTTAAGTAAATAAGAGCAACAAGCAGGAACGAGTGGGATGGATCCATCTATGTATCAGCCAACGATAAGTCACCTTAATGAGGTGGCCCAAACAATTAGCCAGATGGAGAGAGGTGGTCCCATTGTCTCTATCCAAAGAACATAGCTACCTTCAAAGTTCGATCCCAATGCTCAAGAGCCAATGGTTTCATTAGCAACACATCATCTATTCCTAGAAATCTCTAGGAATGCTACCACCTTCTTGGTGAGGTTGGAGGAAGGTGAAGAGGCAACTGTCTTGGTGATGCAACACCATGGGTAGGAGACAACAGTAGAAGTGGTAGTTGATTGTGTAGCTGAAGCACTGAATGCACCTGCGGTGTCTATACTAGATGTATCTGCACTCCAAAATGTGTAGACATTTGCAGGCATGGTCAACAGGAAGTTAGATGTAGCTCAACATGAAAAATTGTTGGAACAACTGGTAAGAACTGGGCAATTGACTCTAGACATTTTTGATCTTCCAGAGAACGTTACCATAACCCAGTTGGAGCTGGTAAATGCAAGAGGCAGATGTACTATTTTATAGGGGCAACTAGAAATGGCCCCAGAACAAAATCAATGCTTGGCTGCAAAGGTTGTCAAACTTTGTGCCTGACTTGCAGAACAAACAGTCCTCAACATAGTAGTGAAAAGAGATGAAGCTATTAAACGGCTTTAAGAAAGATTTCAGAAGGCTAAGGAAGACATAGTGATGGCCATCTTTAAATAGTTTGTAGTTGAAGCTGAAGTGTACTCAATCAAAAAGGACTTGAATCAGATTCACCAAGAGAATCAATCATTGATCGCACAAAATCATCACCTACAAAATGTTAATGCACAGAAAGATCAAATGCAAAAATTCATTTATCAACAGTAGGAGTAGCTTGCTAGGGTAAATACTAAACTAAGGAAATTGGCCATGGAGAATTTCAATCTATCAATGGAGGAGGTACACATCTTGTGCCAGAAATCAGCCATCGAGATTACTACTTGGAAGAACGAAGCACTCAATTTTGAGAAAGTGAAAAAATCACTATAGGGACCAGGTTGGTTTGAAAAAAGAAGTGAATGAAAAATAAATTCAATGGCAAAGGCAAAATTCAATGAAGCCCTCCAACAACTCTAGCAAGGAAGAGAGATGTGGTAGCCCATCCTTTATAGGATTGACACCTACAACAAAGTGGAGATCTGCTTGAAGGAGTTGCAAATTAAGGAGATGATAGAGTACATGATGTTGGCCAATCAAAGCCTAAGGAACGACCACCACCTAGGACCATTTGATCTTCTCCAAAAAGCTTCACATCATCAAGGAATGTGTTTTCCAACTTTGAAGAGTTGAATCATGCTGTTCAATTTTGTGTCCTGAACATCTTCATTTTTTGTAATGTGTTGATCCGTACACTTCATTTTTTTGTCAAGTTAGTCAATTTGTTTTGTGTGAAGAAAAGTCAATCAATAATCCCATACCTTCCCAATTTTATAACAAAACTCAAGGATGAGTTTTCATTTAGTTGTGGGGGTATAATGAGTCACGTTAAGGTGGCTGCATTGATGAGGCCCTGTCGATGCAGTGTCAATTTTCTTGATTTTCAACTATAAATATGTTCTTGCAGTCGCATTTATGGCATAGTAGATTGTAATTACAGCGGAGCTCTTGCATTTTTTGCATTTGAAACTTAGAATTTTTCCTTTGAGTACCTACAGTAGGAGTCATTGAGTGTATGGATCTTTATTTGAGCATTGTTGTACTTGAGCACGACAGTGTGTGCAACAATAAAGATGAGCTTTCTGATAAACCTTGCAGCACTTTGGATAGATTAGCAATTTTATTTATGCATTTACTATTTCTAATTATTTATTAATTTTTTAATTAATTATTAAATATTTTCCAATTATTATGTTAATGAGACAATTAAATGAGATAGATTACACACATAAGTACGATTGCTTTGAGTGTAACATGTGTTCGCTTGGTAATCCCAGTAGCGTTATTGCTTGGTACGCCCAATAGCATTGCACTTGGTCACCCAACAATGGATACGTGGGTTTAGGACATGTACAAAAAGTGGGAACAAATGCTTATGTTAGGATTAGTTAAATAGTTAGTTTAGATTAGTTAATCAAATCCCTTTTTATCTACAATTCAAGTACCCAACTATAAAACATAAAAATGATAAAAATTGAATGCCCCAGTTACACTAAACCATACCAACAAACGTTATAAGTGTAATTGGGAGGACAAGGATAGACCTTAAAGCTAGATTCACTTTCTAAAGGGCTAGTGCACTAGAAACAACAAAGTTTGTGGAATTCAACCGGATCGCACATGAATGCTTCATGATTCGTATGGTTGGGTGTAGGGGTACCTCGCCACTTATCACATCCCATGTTAAGACATTCTTTAAGCTTGTTAAATAACCTATAAGTAATATACATAGGAAGATATTAGATCTTAAAAAATGAATAGTAAATAAAAAATTCGAAATATATCAAATCATCAATAAAGAAGAGAGTATAAAAAGAAATCCAATAGTTGTGGGATATCTTTTTAGGTTTTCATTCTTACAACTAATCCTAAAAAGTCTTCCCTCTAAAGTAGGAAAAGGATCAAGACTTTCCCTCATTCAAAAAAGCACTTATAAGTTTTCACTTTTTATCAAATTGGTTTTTGTAAGGTGAAGATGTTTACTCCTTCAACAGAAAATTGAATACAAGAACTAAAAATAAAAAAAAATTGTAATAGAAGCTAAAAGCCTTTCAACTTGAGCTCATAAAAATAAAATTAATATTGTAAAGAAAGAATTAATTTTTTGGCCTTTACTAGAAGTTTTCTTGCTTGAAGTTATAATAAAAAAGTAACATCTTTAAGAATGCAATTTCTAACTCTTGAAAAAAGATCATAATAATGTTCTTGCTATTAGAAAATAACTGCACAATGAAGCTTTTGATTAGAATAAAGAACAAATAGCTAAAGACACTTCTAAATACAACTAAAGCTAGTAGACCAAGTAGGTTGATCACTGATGAGTGGTGAAGTATCCAACAACCAACAATATGAGATACGAGTGTTCATGCATGATCTTGGTGAAATTCTGTGGATAAGGCAATGTAATTATGCTAGTAATTGGTTAGAGTTTACAATCGTTGTCTTCCCATGTAAGCTAGTAAATTCAATGCATATGGTTTAACTCATGGTGAGGTATATGATAATGATGTTGTGCTAGTCATATTTTTCCTAGTGAACATGAAGTAAATGGAAAGTAAAGGTAGTAGTTTCTAAATCTAAGTAACATTAAAAGAATATAATCTAGCCTATGTGATGGACATTTATTTTTGTTTCTTCGGACACGTCTTGGACTTATGAAATTGTTACTGGGATTACCAAGTATCATACTACTAGGTGTACCATGTGATAGTACTACTGGGTTACCAAATTATTACACTTAATGCTTGGAATCAGTAATATCCATTCCACTTAATAACAAGAATAGTAAAATGCATAGAAAGTGAATGAGTAAATAGAGAAAACAGTAAACATTAAACTAAGTTAAGGTAGTAAAATTATTCTAAGTGTTAATAATAAAGACTAAGTGATGCTATAATGATGTAGAGTAATATCAATCTTTATTTTCATGCATGAAATGTGTCCAAGTACACTTCACTCAAATAAATACTCTATTCAATTACTAAACATCACACTGCGGGCATACACTCCTAAGTGCTAATTGCTAAAATTGAGAAAAAAAACTAACATAATTTCGTTGAGTGTGAAATGAAACTATATGTGGAAAGTATGCCTAAGTATTTTATTTATAGGCCTACACACATCTATGATATCAGACATCGTGCCTTGTGCTATGATATTAGGGATTCAATATCGGATACTCGATATCGTGGTAGATGAGAAAACTTGATTTATCATACCCCTACAACTAACTGAAAAATTATCCTTGAGTTAAAAAAAATGAGGATGAAATTCCTTACAAAATTAGGAGTTAGATTTACATGACACTAGCTCTTATATACATGACTCTTTAATGCCACAATGGAGTTTACAAAAATGACACATTTCATGACATGACAACTTTATAAAAAGAACAAAGTTTGCGAAGTTGGATGTAGCCATATGTTGTTCCAAGTGGCAATGGCTCTTCCATTGGTTGTTTCCCCTTATTGTTAGGCTTCTGGAATTTGTATCGATTCAGGAGCACTTGAAGCTTTTCTTCTTTTATTCTAGGATCGTGAACCATCCATGTTGATGAACTAATGTTTGATGGAATCGGCACATCCCATGGACATGGCAATTGTGAAAAAAATTTCTTTACTTCGACATACAAAGTTGTGAATTGCCTTCTTTCTTCCTCAAATTCTCTAGCCTTTTCTCTTAATTCATGATAGTTTGAAAATATTCTGGCTAGGTTTGCTACTACATCTTTTTATCCATGGTAGCCAACCTTTACTGCTTCTTGTTCTGAGTTTGCTACTTGGAGTTTCTGCAAAGCATATTTTCTATCTGCAAAATATTTTTCATATAAGGCATAGGTGATTGCTACTTGTTGTTCTACCTCATTTTTAAGCCTACTTGCTATCAACATGGCCAAGTTAGCATAATGAAGGATAGCTAACCCCATGTACTCTTTCAAATTCTCAATCTGCAGGTCTTTATTCTTTACTTCTGCCTAGTGGACAAGGGCATAACTATCTAGAATGGATTGCTAGTCAGGATTCTATGTTGATATAGAATTGATTTTGGCCTTTACCATCTAGATTTCTTTCTCATTGATTTTTTTGTACATGCCCACTTGGTCTTAGAAGTGTTCCTTGAGCCTTTCATGTCTTTTTGCCTCATTTTTCCACACGTTGATTTCAATGGCTGATTTCTATCGAATGGTGTGTACCCTCTCCATAGAGAAGCTTCTATTTTCTCTTGTGACGTGGCTTATGTCCTTATTGATCCTCACCAATTTTTTCCTTAATTAGTGGATTCTATCTTCTAAAATGTTGTTCTGCTTCTCCTCAGTGGTCAACCTCAAGTTGTCATTAACGAGTTGCTTATTTTCTTCTTGAACTATGATAAGTGCCTTTACATGTGCATATGTCTGTGCTTCAATTACAAAGGCATTCCATGCCACTTTCTTCTTTTCATCTATCAATTGTTTATTCTGCTCAATCAATTTGTTAATTTGCTCTATTCTTAATTGCTTACTTTTCTCAGGTGCAACAAATTATGTGGGATCTCTTGTTTCAGCTCTCAGGGTTGCAAGCTGTTCTTGTAATTTCAGGACTTCTCCTTCCGCATGCTCTACCTTGGTCTCTGCCATGACAAATTTTCTTTTGATAGCTATGAGTTTAGATTGTACTACAATGACATCGCTAGGGATGTCAAAAAGTGTTGTCATTACTTGTCCTATCTACAGTAGGCTATCAAGCACATCCTCGTGATCAACAAGAGTCATTGAGGTTTTGGCTAATATTTGAGCATCTCTGGCTCTAGTTAGATCCACTAGTGATACAATAGGTATGTTGAATGATTCTTTAATGTAATTAGTAATCACCTTTGCTACTCCCACTACATCTTGGTGCTACATTACCATAATTGTGGCTCCTTCTCTAGTCTTTAGCACCACTTGGAATGATGCAGCATTCCCCAAAGATCTATTATGATCATACCTCTTTTCTTAATTGCAATGAATTTTGTCCACTTGTTGGATCAACTAAAACTATTGGTCTAATGGCACTATCAATAACTTTGTATAGATTGGCTTCTTCGTTGGTTTCCTAGTTTATTATTTCTACAATCTGTTGCAAATGGCTCATTGACGATCTATAGCCTTGTGGTAGTGGCAATGGGACTTGCAGTTGTTGCTACCCTTGCTGTTGGCTACTAGGCCTTGCTTGCTCTTGTTCCTACCATTTCTCTCGTTGTTGATCTTGTTCTTATTCTTGCTCTTGCTCCTCACCATGCTCTCTCCTTGGTGGAACTAGTTTGAGCAACTTAACATATGAAGCATTTTGGGCTTTCCTAGGAATGTCATTGGTGTATCCCAGGATTCTAGCTTACTTGCATAGTTTTTTGATAAGGCAAGGGAATGGAAATGTTGGCTTCCCTACCTTCTTCTCTTCAAATCGCCTTTGAATTTCCATGAAGTATAGTTGTGCAAGGTTAGCATTGTGCTTGCCCATTAGAATTGCACTTCCCTTAGCCTCATAATTTGATAGTCAATTAAGTTCTTTTTTTGAAAACAGATGATAAGTGTCAATTTTAAAGTATATTCTCTCCTCTAGATTTTGTTCATTATAGCCTTTATCTTCTGTGCCATAAGCCTGTTTCAACCATAACTTTATGGTTTCAAGATCAGATCGAGTGGACAAATGTGCTACTTGTGCCCCTACATTGGTTATGTTCAAAGCTTCTACGATTGCCTTGATTAAGAATGATAGTGAGACTTCCTAAATGTTGATAGTAGTACCCTTTTCCTTGTTATGCCAAAACTGATAAGTTTCTTCAAGTTACCATTCACCATTCTATGACAGGATAAGCCATAGTGGTGATGCTTGGAGTTACATCCGTACTGCTTTAGGAACAAATTCCATAAATGAGCCAAAGTTCATTTTCATAATCACCATGGTTAGGATGGATCTTTCTTGAATTACTTGTAGGAAATCTTGTGACAATGTGAGGGATTGTTCTTCGACTTGTGGTTCATTTGCCTCTCCTTGGGCCAATTGTATTGTAGCAATAGTGTCTTGATGAATGTTAAATGATTATGCTTCTTACTCCTCATGTTCTAGTTCCTAGCTTCTACCTTGGCCTCTTGGTTGTTTTCTTGCTCCTTGTGAAGGTCCTCTTTATGCTCCTCCTCTTCTTGTAGCCATCTGCAATCATTAAGGAATTAGAATTACTAAGGTTTCTCCATGTATTCTTAATGGTTTCATACCTTACTCATACTCTTAGTTTCATTAAGTTCTTAGTTGCTAAGATTGCAAAGTTAGAAAAATTTTCAAAAAGTTACCCCATAGGTGTTAATCTCTTGATAACCCTTCACAATTACTCATTTTGTCCCTATGTATGATGGTTATTGGTCCTTAAGATCATTAATTAAGTGTTTTGGCTTTAGTATGTTTAATTATTCTTTAAAAATTTCAATTATCTCTTCATACATACCCTTAAAGTACCTTTTGGGCATTAGAATTTTTCAAAAAATCAACTTAGATATTCCTCACTAGCACCCTCCATGACTAAGTTGAACATGTTAAGGATTAAATAGGTTCAAAAATCAAGAAAATTGGAGCAATGCTAATCGAGATATGGCTTGGGGAATCTAGGAGGTTATAGCTCTTTATTGGAAAAGGAAAAAGAAAAAATCTTCCTTTCTTCTGAAGTTGAAAATGAAAATTTTTTTCTAACTCTCCTCACATATATAGATTTTGTGCAATCCAATATTGAGGACCCAACATTGGGGATCCAATATTGGTGCAGACCCAATATTGATGACCCAATATCGAAGCCCTAGAAATTTCATTGTTCATGAGGGTTTGATTGGAAAAATTAATTCTCATAGATGTTTGGAAGGTTTTAAGGTGGCTCAAACGACTTGGATGATTGAAATATGCATAATTTTGTTAAAAATTTATCATTGGAAGTTCATAGAGATGGAATCTTGGGCTATGAAAGTTCATGAGGTGGGTAAGAAGGATAATGAGTTCATATTTGTAGAACAGAGAGTGTAAGTCATATGGGAAATGTTTATTAATATTTGCAAGGTTCAAGATGATGTGGAATTCTTGGCAGGTATAAGATACAACAATTATGCAAATGGGTCCTCCCCAAAGTGGGCTCTAGCCCTTAATGCCCTTGTTTAACCACACCTAGAAGTGTCCTTAGGCACTTAAGAAGTTGAATGTAATGCATACCTGTTTAGCAAAACACACATGTTAGCACCATGAAATTGGGAAAATAACACTACGTTATATGAAATCATAAGTTATGACTATTCAAACAGTGAGATGAAATGGACTTAGAAGGAATTGCAGAAATTGGGACATGAGGTGTCTTACCATAAGCATAATGAATTCTTGTGTTTTATTAGTGGTTAAAGTAATCATTAGTCTTTCTATCCAAGATTCAAACCAAGTCCAGACCACATTTAGTGACATCACATCATTTCATCTCTTAGAATTAAAATCATAAAACTATCAATGTTACAAGGGGTATTGTCATTTGGTGTATTATCCAAGGGAGGAGTTTGATTCATAGCACTTATTTTTATTTTTAGGTTTCTGAAAAGCCACCTATCTTTAGGCATGGATAACATGTCTTTCCAGTGGAACCCCCAAAAATTTGTTCTATGCTCTTTTATTTGTTAACTGTGTCAACCTTTGAAGGTAGCACTTATTTAACTATTACTTCCATTTTTTGTTAAGTCTAAAAGGCTATAATACAACCTTAGTAACATAATAGAACTCATAATAATAATCCAAAAAGAATTCACAAATCCCTTTGATGTCACATCCTTTACATTCTCACTTGGTTCTTCACTTTTTGATCTAGGCATAATGATCACAAGTTTATTCTTAGTTGTATGATGGAAAAGAATATCATTATGGCCATGGTAAGAACTTCTTATTAATGGAATGGAATGGATGGATGATGTGGGATCAATGTGCAAATAATCAATCTCTTATGAGTTGATAACATAGAGAAATCTTCACCTTATTGGACTACATCTAGCCTTTATTCAATTTGTCTTATTAGTAATCAAAATTATTTACAAGTGGTTTGAAAACAAAGTATAAAAGAAATGAAAAATATAGTAAAAATTATGAAAAGAAATGTAAAGAATGAAAAATGTTTAAAAAATTGAAAAATGTGAAAGAATATGAAAAATTGGAGAAATGGAAAAGTATAAAAAAAATAAGAAAAGAGTAAAGAATATGAAAAATGAAAAGAACATGTAAAATTCAGTAAGGTTTAGTAAGGTACCTATGACTCTAGATCAATAACCCCATGACTATTACTGAAATTAGGTAAACAGAAGATAGACAAAGTAGAAGGCTGTTGGGTAGATTCTTTTGAATATTCGTAATATGGTTTGGCTTGTTGGATATTAATGAGGATAAGCTTGTGGGCTAGATGGGTGATGAATGTGTAAGGCACCAGATGGATAAGTGGCATGCATAATGTATGGTCCCTCCCAAAGTGTCTAAAATTTAGCTTTTTGGAGTAAGTGACTAGGATTATAATAAAGGATCTTGTCACCAGGTTGGACGGTTATGTTCCTTATCCATGAATCGTGCCTAAGTTTGAAGTACTATTTATAAAATTCACTACCCATAAGTGCTACTAGCTAGTTCTCATCTAAAACATTCAAGTTCATTATACATTCTTTTTGGCCTAAACTCAAATCAAGGTCAAGTTCATTGGCAGTACCTAAAGTGTGAAGCTCTGCCTAGATTGGAAGCATTGGCAAGTTACCATAGACTAACTCGTATGGGGTGTATCCTATAGGTAGTTTTCAGGATGTCCTATAGGCCCATAAAGCATCGTTTAATTTCATACTCCAAACTCATCTAAATCTACTAATCGTTCTACTGAGTATTCTAGTAATTTCATAGTTAGTGACTTCAGCTTGATCATTTACTTGGGGATGATATGGTGTTGTTAGTTTATGGTTAGCCCCAAGTTGTTGCATGAGTTTTTGAAAAGTAGCACTATTGAAGTGGGTTCCATTATCTGACATTAGCATTCTAGGTACTCCAAATCGATTCGCCACATGCTATTGAAAACACTTGGTAGTACTTTTTGTTGTACAGTCTTTTACTACTGTTGCCTTTGCCCACTTTGTGCAATAATCCACAATCACAATAATATACACTTTTTCATTTAACATCAGTTGAAGGGGCCCCATAAAATGAATTCCCCAAATATCAAAAGGCTTTAGTGGTTGTATCCAGTGTTGTGACCCTTCATATCTAGCTGTAATTTCTCCATTTCTTTGGAAATGTTTGCAAGATTATGTGAACATGTGGGCATCCCTGAATAGAGTAGGCTAAAAGTAGCCTACCATCAATAGTTTAAGTGCAGTTCTACTCCCCACATAGTGACTGCCACATGGACCTTCACAGATGTCTTGTAAAGCTCTCTATTGGTCATGATTTGGCACACACTATTTGATAAGCCCATCTACACAGATCCCGTACAGGTTGACAACGATTAAATGTACCATTTAGCTTTATGAAGGAATTATTCTCATTGTTTTCTACTCCATTCAATAGGAAGCTCTAGTGTTGTGAGATAACTTAGGTACTCTACGGTCCATGGCTTCCCTAGTTAATCTATAGCCTTTATTATTTTAGTAAATAGGTCCTCATCAGGAAATTGATCCGATAAAGGTTCCACTCAGTTGTCTGAATCCCATCTAAACCATGATAAATGATTAGCCACTACATTTTCTATTCATTTGTTATTAGTTATTGTGATGTCAAATTCTTGAACAATCACAAGTCATCTTATCATTCTAGGACTAAGCGCAAGCTTGTTCATCAAAAACTAGATAGCACTATGGTCAGTGTGGATGTAAACTTAGTAACCAAGCACATAATGGTGAAATTTTTCAAGCATGTACACCATAGCCATCAGATCCTTTTTAGTTTTGGTATAATTCAATTATGCTCATGTGATGCTTCTATTGGCATAGTGTATGTAGTATGGTCTCTTTTGATCATCAAGTTATGTCAGTACTGCCCTAAGCACATAGTTGGAAGCATCAATCATAATATGGAAAGGCCTTAACCAATCCAAAGCTTGGAGGATTGGTGTTTTAACTAACTTATGCTTCAAAGTTTCAAATTCCTTTTCACATGAATCAATCCACTTAAAAGATGCATCCTTCTTTATAAGTTCTACAAGCAGTTTGACTATTTTCGAAAAGCTTTTAATAAATCACCTATAGTATCCCGTATGGCCCAAAAAGGATCTTACATCTTTTATTGTTTGTGGTTGTCAAGTCATGTTTTAGATGACTCTAATTTTTTCGAGATCTATCTCTATATCCTTTTGAGAGATTTTGTGTTCCAACACTCCTTCTTGGACTATGAGATGGCTCTTTTTCCAATTGAGCTTTAAATTAGTTTCAAAACATCTTTTAAGTACATGCTCCAACTGGTCCAATGCTTCTTTAAAATCTAGCCTGTACATGGAAAAATCATTCATAAAAACTTCAGCACCATTACCTATCTACTTTTGGAAGATACTTAAGACTAATCTCTGGAAGGTTGATAGTGCATTGTAAAGAACAAAAGGCATCTATCTATAAGCAAATGTTCCCCATGGACTATAAATATGGTCTTCTCTTGGTGTTTAGGTGTAATGTAGATTTGATTGTATTCACTATACCCATCCAAGAAACTACAATACTCATGTCCTAAAATTATGTCCATGACCTGATCAACAAATGGCAATGGAAAATGATCCTCAAATGTGGTTGAATTAAATAGCTAGAAGTCAACGCAGATGCATCATTTGCCTCCCTTCTTTGGAATTATCACCAAAGGACTTACCCATTCACTATCTGCAATTGGATAAATGAATTTTTCCTTCAGCAACTTTTCCAATTCTTGCTTGACTACTTCCTTGAGTTTAGGATTAAGCCTTTGTTGAGGTTAACATTTTGGTTTAACTATAGGATTAGTGTATATTTAGTGTTGACAAATTCATGGATCAATTCCCATGATCTCATCATAAGACAACGCAAATGCTATAGGTCATTTGTTGAGCACTTCCAGTAATTTTCCTTCTTGCTCTTTGTCTAGGCTAACATTAATAATCACTAGTTTCTTGTTGTTTAGAAATGCATATTCTAATGTTGTCAATAGGATCTTTAATTTCAATTGTTCTGATTCCATTATATCTAGGATCTCCAAGTGTCCCCATTTTTTTTCCTTCTCATTGTTCTAAGGGTAATAGTGTCTTTTTGTTAGTTGTTCCAACTTATCTATTTCTTCAATATAGGTACTGATGATCTATTCTTTTGGTTCCATGTACTTATTAGATTGGGTTTCTTCACTGGTAATAAACCACTAGATGCCCTCTTGTTGGATGTCTGTTGCACATAAACAATTTTACACACATCTTGTTTCGACGCATTTATTGCATGCCTTAGTCTCTCTTCATTTAATGGTCCAAATTCTTTGCATGCAATTGCACTCATGATTGTTGTATGTAATAGATGGAATCCTTCATCTGTGTATGATTCTAGCTTCATCTTCCTTGGAAATTTTCAAGGACAAATCGTGAATTCCAAGCTTAGCATCCATGGCGTTAAGCCAAGCTCTTTCCATGATAATTGGAAATTGTCCCTTATTTTTTCCCATGTGAATTACTAGAAAATTAGTAGGATAAGATTATCCACTAATGGTAGTAATCACATCATCCACCTGTCCAAGTGGAATTGTGAGTGACTAGTCTGCAAGCTCTAAATGGATGTTACTTTTCTTTAGTCGTGGTAGGTTCCAAGGCTGGTACATGTCTTGAGATATTAGATTTACTTCAGACCAATAATCTAATAGAGCTTTGCATGATTTTTGTCCTACTATTTGGAGATAAATCAAGGGACTTCCTAGATCAGTTCTTTTTTGTGAAAGATCCCTTGCCTTCATCCAATGAGTTACTATTTGTGTGAGCATGATAATATGACATTTGAACCTGATGAATTTGAAAGCTTACTACATTGAGAAGGACTTGATGTGAATGGGGTGGAATTAGACATGTTTCCCATCCACTAAGTCTTTTCTAGACTTGTTTTGAAGAACAATCATTTCCTAGGTTGAGACTCATGAGTAACCCTCCTCTCATGCATATTGATTGCCCTTGTGGCACTCTTTGGCTAGGGGTGTGATGGCAAGTTTCCCTACATAATAGGAGGTGGCACTTGTGGCATAGGATTTAAGTTTTGAGTAGAAGGCCAATCTATTAGTGGATTCACATATGAGTTGGAATCAATCCTTGGTAGCATTGATATATGGTATTCTGCTGAATAATATTGTGGGGCCAAAATAGCTGCATGATCAAGCAATACTAGATGTTAAATGAAATATTCATACATATTTGGTTATCGGTATGGATATTGCTAGTGAGGTGGTGGCATAGCCCATGATTGAGGCTATTGCCATTGTTAATGATATTACTCCTACAGCTGTGGCAAAGCTCCACTAGGATAGTACATTGGTTGAAGGTTCTATTGATAATTACATTAAGGATAAGGTAACTATTTGGGCATTTTTTTTGAACAAATTTGGGATTAAGTGCATATGCCCCCATTTCTTGTAGATGTGCCATGACTAGACAACATCCCTTAGAATGTTCATATTAGCACACATTACAAACTTCATCATTAGTGGAGCTCGTGTTTGACTACTTAGCCATTGAAGCAACTTTGCCTTTGCATCCAAGTTCTTTCTTCTTTCATTTGTCTTTGCCTCTTCCTAATGCTTGTTCGATTTGTTCCTCCATTATCTTTAAAGTAGTTATGAACTTCTCATTTACAGAATCCCACATATTCTTTACCTTAGCTACAATGTTGCTTAGATATTTCTGCATTAGTAAAGTATTTTGCTAGATAACATCATCCAAGTTTCTGTTCTCTTGTTTGTCACATATTCATACATTCCTCTTTTGAATTAATGGATCTTTATTGTACTCTTTAGCTACTTTCCTTTTTTAAGTTCTTCTTTCTCTTTTTCCACTTAGTTTATCAGTCTTTGAATACAATGGATCGCCAATTCTAATAATCTTCCTTGGGCGTAAACCCCAAAGGTCTCTCTAGTTTTACTTCTCAACCCATCTAAAATGTACCTAAGCTATTCCTTTGATGAAAATTTGTGGCCTGGGCATCTGTGTAACAATGAATAATATCTACCCATTGCTGCATCAAGGGTTTCGTGAGTCCCTTGTTTCCAACCCTAGATTTGTTTTCTTAGATTTGACACTTATGAATAGGCCTGGTATTTGTCATTAAAGATTTCAAGCATGGTACTCTAGTGTCTGATGGATTCAAGTTCCAATGAGCTATACCAACTTCAATTTTTTACCAATCACTCACTATGTTTTTAAGGGAACAAGCATTGTGAAATGCTTGAAGGTGATGTTGTCGATATGCATTATAACTACCTTCAAATCATGGCATGTTATTCATGTTTAGTTGTTTAATTTAGCTATCTCTCATGTGCCTGGTTGGTATGTAGATAACTTCCTAAATATTGATCATGCTTCAAGTTTCCATAAGGGGGGGGGGGGGGGGGGTTCATCATCGTGATCGAGTTTGTATGCTCTTTTGTAGTAATAACCCCTTCTATGTTCATCCTCTCTTGATCCTCTCTTCTATCTCTTTGTCTTCTTTGTTCATACTTTTCATCTTATGAATTAGAGTACCTTGAATATTAGTCATGATGACCATGAGTTTACCTTTCTTCCCTATCAGAGTCTCAATACTTGTGTTGTCTCCTATCAAAGTCCTCTGATGAGCTCAATGAGGTTGATGAGGTAGCAAGAGAACAATGTTGACTAGTTCTCCTTTCATGATACTTGTATGTTTCTCTATAAGATTTAGTAGGAACCCTTAACCTAGAGTCCTGCTTGTATCGTGAGTAAGTAGCCTCCCCGTTATGTGTCTCTGCTAGAGCATAATGAAGTTAGGCTTTGATAGGTTCCTCTAATCTAATAATAGGTGCTTTTGACGTCTCCTCATGGTTCTAGTGAAGTTGTTCTGAAATGAATTGATTAGCATCAAGCTCTTCTATGGCAACAAAAGTTTTAGTCTACTTCCCTTTGTTGTGTATATGTTTGATCTCAATGGTAGCATCTCTTGTCATATGCTCTTTTGTGACTTCATAGGATCTCGTCATGTGTTAAGTCACATGATACCCCTTTCTGAATTTGGTCCAAATGCATTTCCCTTAAAGTAGTTTGTAGCATGTTTAATACTTCCCTTTCTAGAGGTAGGATTATGTTGCCTTGCATGTCTCTCCACCTCATTTACATGTTATCTTGATTGAAGATGAAAGTAAATTCTGGATGGTACGGATCAGTGTGAGCATAAGTGATTCATGTCTACATTGGCATTTTCCATTCTTCTTCACCAATGATTCTATCACTACTTCTTCTTGTCTCCTTAGTAGGTGATGGTTGATCATCATATGAAGTCATATTATAGTTTTTAAATGGTTTGTATTAAAAGTATGCTTTTCTTATAGTTGTTATGTTTGACTTTAGGTTTCAAATACAATGAACTTTGAAAATCAATTACTTAGAATAACATTCACGTGTCCTTGGCAATAATGCCAATGATGAGCAGTGGAGTATCCAACACCCAACCATACAAGATACGAGTGTTCAAACACAATCTTGGTCAAATTCCATGGGCAAGGCAATGTAATTATGCTAGTAATTATTTAGAGTTTGCAATCGTTATCTTCCCACGTGAGTTAGTAAATTTAATGCGTATGGTTTAACTCACAGTGAGGTATATGATAGTGATGCGCTAGCCATATTTGTCCTAGTGAACATGAAGTAAATGTAAAGTAAAGGTAGTAGTTTCTAAATCTAAGTAATAGTAAACAAATCTAATCTAGCCTATGTGATGGACATTCGTTCCTAATTCTTAGGACACATCTTGGACTCATGCAATCATTACTGGGATTACCAAGTACCACACTACTAGGTGTACCATGTGATAGTACCATTGGATTACCAAATGATTATACTTAATGGTCAAAATTAGTCATATCAATTCCAGTTAATAACAAGAATAGTAAAATCCATAGAAAGTGAATGACTAACTAGAGAAAGAAATAAACATTAAGCTAAGTCAAAGTGGTAAAATTATTTTTTAAGTGTAAATAATAGAGACTAAGTGATGCTGCAATGATGTAAAGTAATCTCAATCTTTATTTTCATACATGAAATGTGTCCAAGTACATTCCACTTGAATAAAGACTCTGTTCAATTACTAAACATCACATTTCGAGCATAAAATCCTAAATGCTAAGTGCTAAAATTAGAAAAAAAAACTAACATAATTTCATTTAAGTGTGAAATGAAACTATATTTATAGGCCCACACATGTCCGCGATATTGAATACATGACATCGTATCTTATGCCTTGATATCAAGGATTTGATATCACAGCTTTGATATCGAATACCTGATATCATGGCCAATGAAGAAAATTTGATTTATCATACCCCCATGACTAATTGAAAACTTGTTCTCAAGTTAAAATAGCTTAACCATTTGGTTGCTAGCATATCCACACTTAGTATAGCATGTGAAATGTTGCCATGAGTACTCATAAACAACTATTGCTTACATATCTTTATTAGTCTTTTATTTATCCAACCAATGCTAGTGTTCATCAACCTATGACCCAAATCCACTAGCCTTTTGGAGGACTAGCTATAGAGACAACCACCCCTATTCCATGTACCAGCTATAGGGACAAGCACACTTATGCTCTCCCACTCTCAAAATAAGGCTTGAAACAAGAGCCTCAGTGATGCATCTTAGTGGGGGTCAATCCATAACTACCTCCAAGATGCCTCATTAGTAATCCATCCACACCCTTATGCTAGAATCACTTGCAACAACCACTACAAACATTGTTACAAAAACATGTACAAATCCAGGCTAGCTTAAACCAACACATGTCACAAGCATAACATATTCAAAACAAACATAACATTACCACATATATCCACATCTAACAATCATATTCATTTCGTGAAAGCAATATCATAACTTGACAAAACAAAATTTTGCACCACAACCATACCCCTTGAAATACATATAATTTTGTAAAAATGACCACTAATGTAACCTTCAAGATGATAGATGCTAAAATAAAAAATAAATTCCATGATTAGAAAGTATCTCACAAGATAATCCTAGCGACACTAATTTCACCTCAATCGAACTCCTAGAAAAAAGTTATTTGTGTTTAAATTTTAATTCATAAAATAATAAATAATAATATTTAAATACAACTAATGATAATTGAAACTCCTAGAAACTCTCATGCAACAATAGGTTAATAAAATATAATATTCCAAGCATGCAAATATCATCAACATCACATCTAATATTCCACAAGTCCACATCATATCATACCTAATTGAAACCATAAAATTTTGGGAAATCTGCAAAACAATATTTTCAAACTCAATCTTTTAACTATGTGTCCCACATGCCCACATCATTTGATCATATACACTAATCTGGCACAAAAAATACAGGGAAGAGGTAAAGACAATCCACCAATTAAAATTGTTGTAGTAGAAAGTCTAAAACAAGCATGAAATTGTCAAAAATCCAACAAAACTTTGTCTCACTCTAAGCAATTTTCATACCCATGTAGATATGACCATAGCAATCCAAAATTCAAGTTTAGAGCAAACAAAAATCCATTTGCTAAGTTAGAAATTCGAGGAAAGTGCTAGAAAGGAAGACAACAGATGAAAAGGGGAGAATAGACTGAAATTTCATTTCTCTATGTATAAAAAAAAAATAAACGAAACCCAAATTCTGTTGTCTAGTAATATGGGAGGTGGTGTTTTGTTTTTCTTGTTTGGTGGTGGGGAGAAAGAAAAAAAAAACATAATGGTTAATAACCATATGTGGATGACATGCACTTTGTATTAAGAAAATAATGTGCCATCATTCACACGTTCATATGCAAAATAAGTTTTACTTTTATTATTTTTTAAACTATATAATTTTTCATAAGCCTATATATATCAATATATATATATTCTTCCCTAACTAATGCCTTGCACTTCAAACATGCATAACAAACACATTAGGACTCCAAATAAAAATCTTTTTAAACCTATAAGATCCATATCAAATGCTCTACACATTCACACGTTAAAATCATATCCAAGCATCACACAACACAACACTATAATTCAAATACATAAATACCAAAACCATACATAAAACCTACATACATGCAAAATATGTGCTCTCATATCCCAATCCAACATTCTTGCTAGTCACATCACCTCTTCACATCACCTCTTCACATCACCTCTCTAGCACATCACATAGGGCTAGTTTACGTAATTTATAAATCCAAATTTTGTTGTTTTACGACATCGTAGCAACAATGTCATTGATACGATGTCACTTCTCATGCTACATCATCATTGATATAATGTCTCTGGATATGTGCATCCCTATAAATATGACACTTTGCCACACAATCCAACAACTTTTCATTAGTACCCTTAGCAAAACTCTTGTAGTTTGTTTTTGTACTTAGTGATAGAGAGTGAATGCCCATAGTATGATGTGTAATAGTTGAACGATGTCTTTATTCAAACAAGTTGTACTTGGGCACAAGTTGTGATGGTAATAAAGATCGAGACTATTTCCCATCATTGCAGCATAGCCTTAGTTTCTTTTGTTTTACTTAGCATAATTTCCACTATTTTACTAGCTTAATACTTTACTTTTTCAAGCACTTTAATTTTATGTACACATTATTAAAGTGGAATGAGTATGACTAATTTTGAGTGCTTAAGTGTGATTGTTTGGTAATCCTAGTAGTGGTTTCACTTGATTCACTTAGTAGCAAACTCACTTGGCAACCTAGTAATAGTTACATGAGCCCAAGGCATGTATATTGAATTAGGAATGGATACTCATCGTTATATGTTAGAATAGATTTACATTTCTATTATTACTTAGAGTTAGCACTCAATTCTACTTTTACTATGTTTACACTTAAGAGCATTATTGACCCTACAACATCACTTAACATATGCCTCACTGAAAGCTAAACCTCAATTACTAGCATAACAACATTATCCATCCATTGATGAAGATTGGATCATGCATGAACACTCATGACTTGTATGGTTGGGTGTTGGATTGCTCCACTACTCATCATTAGCACCATTGTTGGGGATGTGTCAATGTGTGATGAGTAATTAATTTTACAAAGTTTGTTGTAGCAAGAACCAAAAGTTAACCTTTTTAATATTTAAATAATTCTAAGAAACACACACACTTAACAAGCATCATACTTACAACATTCCTTCAACTAAAGATCAATCATCACCTGCTAAAGAGATGAAAAGGGGCAATGATAGAATGATGATGAAAATTGAACTATGGTGATGCAAACAAGAATCTCATATGCTGATAATGATCCTTTACTATTCTAATTTTACCTTCATCTTTCACCAAGATGGATAACGAAGATGGAGAGACCTACAGGGCAACATTGTTTCACCTCAATAGCGTTTCACACCTACAATGCTTCAAAAAACTTTAAGAGGGATGAATCTAAGCCATGTGCAAGAAGGGTACCATGTGGCCAAACACATGACAAGGCCCTACCAACCCATAGAGACACAAGTGCAGAGAGATGTTGCTATGGAGATTAAACATGTCCACAACATAGGAAAGTAGATAAACTTTCCTGTTGTTCTAGAAGAGCTTGATGGCTATACATTCATAGCAGAAAAACTCCACCAAGATCATGAAATCAATTTTCAAACATCTATCATTCATTTGGAGGAACCCATCAAAGTACAGTTACATTCAACCTTAGCAAAAACACCTAGAAGAGAAGCAACAAACTCTAAGTACAAGTAGGACTCAAGGCCAAGAGTTTCTACTAGAATAGAAAGAGAAGAATATCAAAGTCATTGAAGGAGAACTAGCTAGCACTATTCTTCCACTGCTTCATCTTCATCCTCATGATCGTCGATGGATTTTGATCTAAGTGAACACAGATATAGAGGCCATGATAGGAAAATGCATGGAAGTCATGATCAAAATGACTATGATGAGGAAGATGAAGAGCATGAGCCATGAAGAAATAGAGATACGCATGAGGATAGATAAAGGTATGAGCATCAAAGGAGGCACCACTATAATAGAGCATGTTGATGAGCGGTGAGGTACCCCTATGCTCAACCATACGAATACAAGCATTTCACACATGATCCAGTCGAATTTCAAGGACTAAGTGCCTATGTGACTTTTTGGAACAATAACGGGTTAGTTAATCATTGTCTTCCCAAACTTACTTGTATGTCATGGTCGTATGGTTAAGTAAGCTCGAGCCATATGATTTTTATAGCTTTTATGTGTTTTATATCCTGCGCTAGTAAGAAGGGGGGGAGAGATAACTAAGTAACTAATCTAAATTAACTACTCATTAACTAAGTTCTAATTACTCCTAACACCAGTATCCATTCCCACTTTCCATACACATCCTGAACTAGTGCAACGCTACTAAGATTACCAAATGCTGATCATCACTGGGTTATCAAGCACTACACGCATGCTCGAAGTGGTCGTACTGAGTGTATTTAACTAAGAGAGTTGTAGGGTGAGAGAAATCATTAATCAACTAGAAAAGCATTAAATAATAATTAACACTAATTAATCTATTTTGAATGCTACAAGGTTTATTATAAAGTTTGTCTTTATTGTCATACACAAAGTGTGTTCAGGTACACAATGCTCGAGTAAAGATCTGTTCACTCTATGACTCCTACTACGGGCACACAGAAATAATTCTAACTCTGGAGGAAAAAAATGGCAAGAGTTTGGCTAAGGGACTAACTATCTAATGTGAAAACTAAGGGTGTTGCCTCTTATTTATAGGTGAGGAGACAATCCTTGATATTGGGTATCTAACATCATGGTTGGATTCGATATCGCAAACCCAATATCGTGGATGTGATATCGCGGTCTTGATATCACGGTTCATCATACCCCCATGACTGAATGAAAACTCGTCCTTAAGTTCCTTATAAAATATTCGGAAGGTATGGGATTATTGACTGAATGACCATTGATAGTTGAATAGGGTGACAGACTCAACGTGCCCGGTGAACATATCAACAATACAATACATGACAGCATTAGTGTTCACAATCACTAAGGTGAACACTATACATAAATGACATCCAACCTCTATTTGGTAGCTAGAAGAGAAGGAGAGAGAAAAAGAATCAGGTGTGTTGCTACCAATGCCAAGATTGCGCATTCCGTTGTCTATCCATAGCCATGCCATCAATCTTGCTCCTTTCATAAACGCTCCAGTTCCAATCCATCCTGAGTGTTTCCTCCAGGCCCAGTCCATTGTTGTATAATCGCCATCTACACATACAACACAGTCACAAATGAGCGAGGGTAGATAAATCACAATGCAATTGATACCTTGCCTTGATGTAAAGTGCATTGGCTGGGTTATGGTTATGGTAGATATTGATTCTATAGATTTAACACTAGTGACTACCTAAGGTGTAGGGGTTAGGAAAAATTGAAAAAATAGTGCCAAGGCTCCCATAACTAAGAGCAAACCTCCAGTAGTGATATGATGGAAAAAGATAAGGAATAAGAAAGATGGAGAAATAGGAACAATGGCAATGAAAATAAAATGGATGTCATGGATGGGGATGAAACAAAAAATTGTTGATTCTAGGAAACATTTAAGGAAAAGAAGTTAACAAATGCACCAAAAAGGAATACCAGTGGATCCTCCCCAAAGTAGGCTCATGCCCTTGATGCCTTAACAGACCCACAAACCAAAGAGTCCGTAGGCTCTAGGAATGTTATTTGAAGCAAGAGTTAAAAACTTACCCACAAGAAATTACCAAGGAAAATAATGCATCAACCAAGATACAAACTAATGATAAAACTGGCAATGAGGTGAAAATGGAAAAGAAAGGTGGAGAGGAGAGAATGGAATGGAAACCCAAGAACAAGATTGTGTAAAGTCCCTTGTGTGTGTTTTATGGTTAATGTGATTGAGTAGAACTCATTCCAAATCTAGGCTTAAAAAACCACATTCAGTGACCTCGCATCCACACATTTGACTGACCTATCCAAGGAGTCACCACCATTCCAAGGAGAGCAAGATGGAGAAGTAGGAAACGAGAAATGACCTTAGTTAGAGGGAATCTTCAGGCATGGGTAACATGTCTTTCTAGCTCCATAACTAGTGCTTGTAGCCCATATTCCTTTATTATGTCTAAGGGGTGTGTTTGAATTCTCACTTTCTCTTTTTTTTGCATGAGAACCACACCATGCAAAGACTTATTTTTATGTACTCAACTTCCAGATATTTGATGAATGGTAGAATGGTAGAAAACCCAAAGAAAAAGCATCCAAGCACTCAAGAGAATAGCCAACACAAATGCATCGAATCCCCTTGAAGTCATACCCTTTTCATCCTTTGAGTCCTTCATTAGTTTGAGAAATACCTAGCCACCAATTCATTAACAATTTTATTAGAGAAAGGGATTGCATAGTTCCAAGCCAAGGGAGACCATAGGATTTTATGGATGCATGAACGATGTGGACTCATTGTTTGTTTAATCACAAGGACGATACCTTAATATCAACATCATATTTCAAAGGTAAAACCCAAACATTAGCAATCAATATGGTATTATGCATGCCACCATCATGAACACTTATTGGATGACGAAGAAAGTAAAGTAATCACACAAATAAATGGTAAAAATATGAACGATGGTGTGAAAAAAAATAAGAAAGATTAAAGAAATGTGCAAAACAAAAATGTGCAAAACAAAAACATGTAAAATAAAAATGTGTAAACCAAAAATTTAGAAAGAACTAAGGGCCTTCAATGGTTAGCAGAGGTGGCCATCTCCCCCATGATTAAGTTGGAAGGAGGAGATCTGAAATAATGAGCAAGGTTGCCCACCTACAGAGGTAGCATGTGTTCTGGCTATCCTAAATTCATGGAAAGGTTTTGTTTGTTGCATGTTGACTAAAAGTCTCTTATATGGGCTCTCAGGTTTATATATGGTCATGGCCCCTAAAGAAAAAGTTGTATAGATAATGTAAGGCCTTCCACAGTGTTTAAAATTTGGTACATTGTGATAGATATGTGGGGTTCTAGTAGGGAACCTTATCGCCTATTTGATACTTTAACTTTCCTAATTTTCAGGTTATGACATTGTTTATTAAATGCCTTGTGCAATTCATTAGATGACAAGGCATCTAGTTGGTTCTCATCTAGCAAGTTAAGAGTCATCAACCTTTGTTTTTGTGCTAGATCAAGGTCAAGGTTGAGGTCACATGCCATGGCTAGTGTACAGAGCTCAGTTTGGATAGGGAGTGTTGGAATTTTTCCGTACACTAACTTGTAGGGAGAGTAGCCTATAGGGAGTTTTCATGTGGAGCAATATGCCCAAAGAGCATCATTCAGTTTAGTGCTCCAGTCTCGCCTATACTTGCTAATGGTTTTGGTAAGTATCTTAGTAATCTCCCTAGTGGTGACCTTGGCTAGACTGTTTGCTTGGGGGTGGTATGGTGTAGTCAGTTTATGCTCAACCCATAAGCGTTGCATTAACTTCCAAAATGTTGAACCTATACAGTGTGTACCATTATCTAAAATAAGTGCATATAGCACACCAAACTTGTTGACGACTTGTTGTTAAACAAATTGTGTAGCTGTAGATGATGTGCAATCTTTAATAATAGCTCCCTCAACCCATTTTTTAAGTAGTCTATAGCAACTATGATGTAAGCTTTTCCATTGGACATTGGTGTAATGGACCCCATGAAATCAATTCCCCAAATGTCAAAAGGTTCTAATAGTTGAATCCATTTTTGCAGACCCTTCATTTTAGTAGTCATTCCCCCATCACGTTGCCAACGCTCACAACCTTGGACGAATTGATGGGTGTCCCAAAACAAGGTAGGCCAATAATACCCTGCAAGCAAGATCTTGATGGTCGTTCATCTCCCAGCATAATGACCCCCACAAGGGCCCTCATGAGCATCATGGAGAACTCTCAGTTGATTTCTATCGGGAACACACCATCAAACCAAGCCATCGGGACATCATAAAGTTGTCCATTGATCTCCATAAAGTACTTGGCTCTGTGAAGAAACTATTATTTGTTCTTAAGGTCTAGCTCTTATGGTGTTTGTTGGGTAAGGAGATAGGTAAGAATGCTACTATACCAGTTTGTCTCCATGGGTGATTAGTTATTCACTACAATAGCAAAGAGGAATTCATCAAGGAAATGATCAAACATTGGATACTAATCCTTTTTGTTGTCCCAGCGCAACTGAGATAAATGATTGGCAACTACATTCTCAGTGCCTTTGCGATTGATCATCATTAAATTGAACTCTTGTACGATTACAAGCCATCATATAATATGGGGGCTTACCATTGGCTTATTCATGAGGAACCGGATTGCACTATGATCTGTGTGTATGAATACTTTGTATCCTAATACATAGTGTCTAAAATTTTCTAGTGCAAACACTACAGGCATTAATTCTTTTCTATAGTAGTGTAGTTAAGTTGTGCACCAATGATACTTTTACTTGCATAGTGGATGTAATAAGGAAGTTTCTAGTCCTCTAACTGTGTAAGTACAGCTCCTAAGGCATAGTTGGACACATCAATCATGATATGGAATAGTTTGGAACAGTCAGGAGCTTGTAGAATTGGTGTTTCTACCAGCTTTCGTTTCAAAGTTTGGAAAGCTAGTTTGCATTCCCTGGTCCACTCGAAGGATACGTACCTTTTCTTTAGCTCTACAAATGGTTTGGCAATCCTTGAAAAGTTCTCTATGAATCTCCTATAGTAGCCAGTGTGTCCAAGGAATGACTGAATGTCTTTGACAGTTTCTGGTTGATGGGAAATTCCTTGGATGACTTTGGTTTTCTCAGGTTCTACCTCTATCCCTGTAAGTGAGATTTTATGTCCAAGTACTATGCCTTCTTGGACCATCAAATGACTCTTTTTCTAGTTGAGCCTCAAATTAGTTTCTACACATCTTTTCAGCATTTTCTCTAACTAGTCCAAGGCTTGATCAAAGCTTGCTCCATAAGTGGAGAAGTCATCCATAAAGACATCCACACCATTTCCTATCTCCTGCTGGAATACGCTTAGAACTAAGTATTGAAACATTGCAGGGGAATTGCACAAGCCAAATGGCATTTTTTTGTATGCAAACGTTCCCCAAGGACTAGTGAACATAGTTTTGGCTTGGTCTTCTAGGGTTATTTGTATTTGGTTGTATCTGCTATATCCATCTAGAAAACTATAATAGTGATGCCCTACGATTATGTCTAAGACTTGATCAACAAATGACAATGGAAAGTGATCCTTGAATGTTGCCATGTTTAGTAGCCTAAAATCTATGCACACCCTCCATTTGCCTCCTTTTTTAGGCACGATTACTAAGGGGTTAACCCATCACTATCAGTAATTGGGTATATGAACCCAGCCTTTAGAAGTTGTTCAATTTCTTCTTTTACTACTTGCTTCAACTTTGGGTTCAATCACCTCTGTGGTTGTTTTTGAGGCTTCATGGAGGAGTCAGTCTAACTCCTATGCTGGCATATCCTAGGATCTATTCCAATTCATTCTAGATATGACTAGGGAAAGGCTTTTGACCACTTGTTTATTACCTTTAGCAGACTCTCTTTTTGTTGTGGAGCAAGTTTTGTGTTGATGATTACTAGTTTTCCAATCTTAAGGAACGTGTACTCCATACCGATGGGTAATGGTTTTAGCTTTAGGGGCTCTTTTTTAAATTTCTTAAGAATTTCCAACTTCCCCCAGTTGATGTTTTCGAGGTTAGGACTTGGAAGTTGGTGGTGCACTTGCTCTAATGCATCTATCCTATCTATGTAAGCGCAAGTTAAACCCTCAGTTAGTTCAATGCATATAAGTGAGCTGCTGTCTTGATCAACTATTAGCCATTGAGTGTCTTCTTGTCATGTGGTTGCTGCATATAGGCACTTTTGTATATTGATCACTAGTGCACACTGATTGCATGTAGGCAATGTTAAACTTTTCACAACCCATGATCTCTGCATGCAATTGCACCCTGTGTCACTGTATGCAATGCATGGAACTTTCTTCTTCTCAATCTTTTTAAAAGTATTTTTCTTATATATTTCTAGGGAAAGATCATAGATTCCTAGGCAAGCATCAATAGTGCTTAGCCATGCCCTTCCTATTATGATTGGGAAATCCCCCTTACTGTTGTTTACTTGAATCACTAGGAAGTCAACTCGATACGATCATCTACAAATAGTGGTAACAATGTCCTCCACTGATCCCAAGGGAACAATGATGGACTGGTTGGTGAACTCTAAATGGATGTTGCTCTTTTTTAATGGGGGTAGGTTCCAGGCCTTGTACATTTCTTGGGATATTAGGTTGAAACTAGAACCTGAATCCAAAAGAGCTTTGCATGGCTCATTCTCAGCGATTTGTAGATATATCAAGGGACTCCCAGGATCAGAGAATTTCTTGAGAAGGTGGCTAGCTTTGATCCAATCAATAACAGCATGTGTTAACATGACCATATGCATTGAATGCGATGTTAGGCTCGAAGGGGGCTCTGCAGCTTTATTTGATACGGAGACGTCCAAAGACTCAGCTGCCTATGGTTGTAAAGGCTTGGTTGGACTATTGGTTCTAAGGAAATGTCTTTTCTTCATATGGCTGTTAGAAACAACAGTAGGTTGAGGATTAATAGCCCTTGCGGCATTACGTTGCTATGGCTACGCAAGGAATTCACCTTGCATTGCTGGAGCAAGTGGTAATGGAGCTATTGTTGGGAGAGATGCGATCGGATTTGAAGGATGGCATACTTGCAGAATATCGCCCCTAGGAGAGGGAGTCCTATAGTACTCGCAGGCTTGATAGTGATGTTGAGGAGTAACATGACCAACAGAGTCACGTGGAGAGATTGGATGTTGCACGTAATATCCATATGAGTCAGGTTGCCGGTAAGGGTATTGTTGCCTTGGTGGTGGCATTCGCCATGATTGTGGGTGCTGTCACTATTGATGTTGCTTAATCAGTTTTGGTGGAGTTCCACTTGGATAATATGTTAAAGGTTGGTGGAACTACCTAGGGTTACATTGAGGATAAGGTAACCATCAGGATGTTTGCTATTTGTTTAATCTTGGATTAAGTGCATACACCCCAGACTTCTGCAGATGTGAGATCACAGGGCAACATCTGTTAGGATGGTCGTATTAACATATCTCGCATCCACTATCATCATCTGTATTTGAGTCCACAACCTCTTCAATAATAGCAACTTTTCCCTTACCCTTGTTACGTGCATTTTCAGCTTCTCTCTTTTTTATTTTGTGACGATCACTACCTCACTCTCTAGACTCCTCTACTACTTTGAGAATAGTTTGAAACCTACTATCCAAGGAGTCCCACATTTGGTCTACCTTTCTAATACTTCTAATGTTAACTTTTGGATAGGCAAGGTTTTCCTATTCACCATCTCTTCAAGTGGTGACTCTTCCTCATCCTCACAAAATCTTACTCCCTTCTTCCGAAGAGAAGGATCTCGGTTATATTCTTCCACACACACTCTCTTTCGTAGCTCACCTTCTTCGTTAGCAACTTGCTCTAGTAATCTATGAATTTGATGGGACCTAAGCTCAGATAACCTTCCTTGGGCATAAGTCCCAAGGGTTCTTCTCGTTTCATGCCTAAGCCCATCTACAAGATGGCGTAGCTGATCCCGCTGCGAATAACCATGGCCAGGACAACGATGTAATAGTGCATAATAGTGGCCCATGGTAGCATCCAAGGGTTTATGACTTCCTTGTTTCCATCCTTGGATTTTCTTTCATAGGTTAGACACCCAAGAGTATGTTTGGTACTTATCGTTGAACAATTCTAACATAGTACTCCACCTACAAATGGATTCTGGTTCTAAGGACCAGTACCAGCTTTTAGCTTCTTTTATTAGTGTCCATGGGAATAACTTAAGTTTTTTTCACTCGTTCTCTATGTTTTGCAAGGCACATGCATCATGAAATGCTTGTAAGTGATTTTGAGGATTAGCATTATATCCCCCTTCAAATCGTGGGATGTTATTCATATCTAACCTCTTGATCCTACAATATCTTTGATGCCTTGTTGGAACTCTCACGACCTCAGTTATATCTAGCATGCTTTGAGTAGCGAGTAGGGGTTCATCATGATCATCTCATTCGTGGTGTCTATGATACCTACACTATTCCCTACTCTCCCTTCTTCTATGTCGTGATTTCCCAGAGCACCCTCGTCCTCTGTCTTGGCTATTTTGTTTGTGACTTCCACTTTGCTTGCTCTTATCCTCATGATCTTTTTCTCTGTGGCTATGTCCAGACACTAAAGAAGAGGGTGGAGGAGACGATGAAGGTGAAGAAGAAGGAGAACTACCACCATGACGGTGTCTACTACCTTCTCTTTAATGGTCTTTGCCTCGATCGTGATTACGATCAGAATGCCCACCTTTGTCGTGTGTCCTTGTTCCTTTTTCAGACACTTTGTGTCTATTGGTATCAACATCTAGGTTATGAATAGTAGAATGAAGGTTATGATACACAACCCCTTGGCCAAAGTCAAGGGGAGGAACATCGTGATGTGGGTAACTACATGAAGGAGGTTCATCACCCTCAATTTCACTTAAAATGTGGGGAGCATCCTTGAACCATTTTCCCTTTAAAGACTTATGGTGTATCTCCTATTGCAAATCCCTTTGACTTTGTGCCTTTGTGGGATGATAGTCTCTCAAATCATAGTCCTATGCAATGTATTCTACGTGTAAGTGTTACATGCCTATTCATGTGAGAGCACGAAAAAGCATGCTTGGGACTAAAGGGTCGAGAGGTAACACTATGTTACCTTCCAAGTCACACCAACACAGTTTTTTGTCTTGATGTAGAATAAAGGTGAATTTGGATACATATTCATCAAGATGAATATATACCACACAAAACAATTGAGGGATTGGCGGATCAACGTTATCTCTATCATGCCGCCGATTGCTTCTTGTGTTAGTCCTAGGTGGTGAAGTGCTTTTGTGCGAAGAAGAAGACATCTTGTCTTGTTTAGCTTGCAATGTACTATTATCTTTTCCTTAACCAACCCTAAGGGTTCATTCTAATGATGTGAATGATTTCCTAAGTTCTACTTAGTACAAAAACAACTAAGTCCCTGGCAACGGTGCCAATGATGAGGGACGAGGTACCCCTACGCTCAACCATACGAATACGAGCATTTCACGCAGGATCTAGTTGAATTCCAAGGACTAAGTGCCTATGCACCTTTGTGGAACAATAACGGGTTGGTTAATCGTTCTCTTCCCAAACTTGCTTGTATGTCACAATTGTATGGTTAAGTAAGCTCAAGGCATATGATTTTTATAGCTTTTATGTGTTTTATATCCTACACTAGTAAGGAGGGGGAGAGAGATGACTAAGTAACTAATCTAAATTAACTACTCATTAACTAATGATGGGACATGATATCGCATGGGCCACGATATCGTGTATGCGATATCGTGTCTTCCCCTGCGATATCACGTATGCGATATCGTAGTGCACCGCCAAATCTATAAATAAGAGGCAGCTCTCCCTTGTTTCACACTTTAGATTTAGATTGTAGCTAGACTCTAGCAATTTTCTCCCTCTAAAGTTAGAATATTTTCTAGTGTCTGCCCGTAGTGTGGTGAATGTAATTGTATGGCATCCTTTATTCGAGTGTGATGTACTTGGACATGCACATGACCGACAATAAAGATCAAGATTACTTCATCATTGCAGCATTCACTTTGTTTATTTATTTATTTAATTTTTATTTACTGCTTTCCTAATTAGTCTCTCTCACCCTTAAGTGCATGATAAAATGTGGAATGAATACGACTTGATTACGAGCATTTAAGTGTGACTACTTGGTAACCCAGTAGCATACCTAGGATCTGCACTTGGTAATCTCAGCGGTAGTTGTGCACGAAGTCCAAGATGTGTATGGATAAGCAAGGAACATATGCTCATCACACTTAGGCTAGATTAGATTCTCTTACCCTTTTCCTCCTAGCTTAGATAATATTACTTTCCATTGCCTTCAGGAGTAGCATTAGATTAGAAAACCCATCATACACCTCACTCTGGACTAAACCATACATGACAAGTATAATACTAGTCCAGGTGGGAAGATAGCAAACTGTGACCTAAGGCTAACTGTCTAGGTGCCACAACTAGCCCGTCTGCAGAGTTCGACCGGATCGTGAGTGTAATGCTCATATTCGTATGGTTGAGTGTAGGGGTACCTCGCCACTCATCATTGGCGCCATTGCCAGGGATAGTTCTAGTTATCTAGATTAGTTATATCATACAAGGTCTCTGTAAAGGACTTAACGATATATCTTTTAGAAAAAAAATAATTATTAAAAGTCACACATAAATTCACACAAACTTCACAACCATGCCTCTCCTACAAGATCACAATAATGCCACACTTAGTGAGGAAGTTCATTGGAGAACCAACGAACTATATAATGATGAAGATTGGAGTACACAACTTGAAGTGGGAGTAACAACGTCATCCCAATGCACAAAAGCATAACTTATAGGATGACGATGAACCCCTACTGGCCACTACAAGCTTAACACAAATACAAGAGGCTATTCGAATCTCACATAGGCATCGTAAAGAGAGTCATCTACCCAGGCTCGATTTAAACAACTTCCCTACTTTTTCAGGAGGCTATGACTTAGATCTGCATCAACATTTACAAGCATTCTACGATGCTTGCACATGGAATAGCATTGATAACGGGTGGCAAAAACTCAAGCTCTTTCCTATGACCCTCGTTGATCAAGCAAAAGTATGGTATAGATCATTAAAACAAAATTCAATACGACGTTGGTCAACGATGGTGGAGGTCTTTAACAAAAAATATCAAACCTACACAAGAGTGTCAGCCTTGAGGAAACAAATCCAAGAGTGGAAACAAGCACAACATGAACCCTTGGACATGGTCTTAGAGAGATATTATGCACTATTAAACAACTGTCCAGGCCATGGGTTTTCCAAGGAAAGGCTAATGTACCATATCATTGATGGGCTACGTAACGAAAGAAGAGAGACCTTAGGAATGTATGTCCAAGGTCAACTATATGAACTACGACCCCATCAAGTCCAAGAGCTTATTAAGCTTAGTAGCAAAATAAAAAGGAGAATTAGCTAGATGGGAGAGTGTTGAAAAACATCAACAGGACCAAAATCTAAACTTAACAAAGGTCCATAATCATAAAAGGAGAAATCAACCAATCTCAAGATGGAAACATCATCTTTTCCAACACAACAAACATTAGAAGTAGCCGAGGCAAAGATCAATAAGATGTTGGAATGGACGTATCAAAAGTGTGGTAGAATATATCAATATCATTGGAGATAGAGTTTTGACAACCCAAGAAGCAACACAAAACATTAGACAATCGAAAAGAAGGGATAAGGAAAATAAGAGCTCAACTACCAATCATACGTATGAATGTAACACATGCCTGTACGATCACCCCAAGGGCCAATGCCCAATATTGCTACATTTACAGGAGCATTAGGGAAATATGTTACATCCAGAGTTCGTATAGAGATACTATGTTTGATCACAATGGCAACAATCCTAATCATGGTGGAGACCACCACTAGACTGGAGACATCCTTCATATTATCCGGATCCAAATGCTTATCTTGTTCAACATCCTGTTTCTCCAACTGGGCGAACACACTTTATCTCACCACAGTACCATTCTCCTCAATACTATCAACCCATGCCTTCAACACAACCACCACCTTATGCACCTTATACTCCTCCTCATTTTCAACATTCTCATCCTTTTCCTCCTTCCATATCGCCACCAATTGTTCCTAAGGTGTTTGCACCACCGCAACAACCCACGAACGTTACTTGTGCTACTTTTTCCAACAACAGTGAAAAGCCTCCTCGACATCCAAAGCGTCCCTTCTTTAAACACGGCTGTAAGAAGGGACAGCATAATTCTGAGGCCACTGCATCCTCCAACTCAGCACAAGTCCCACACTATCGTGCACCCTTACCTTCGAACCCAACGCATCATGTAACTCCATCAAGGCCACCAACTCACATTCCAACAATAATCCGGCCCAATGAACACAACCATGGAGAGTGATAAACCAATCCTTGCATACCATCTAATGGTCTCAAATATCATAGTGGATCAACTTGTTATCCAAGAACTACATCGTACAAATTGCCCCACTATGCTCATTATAATCAAGTGTGTGAAACCTGATGGGGTAAATATGGCCAAGTTCCAATATTTCCAACATGAAAGGATCCTCATCTTCCATTTATCAATCCTTACCATCCTCAACCATTTAGTTATGGGGGATATCTCCCATTCTAATAACAAGCAGGATTAATAATTATTTTTTGTTTTTTTTTTATTTTTTAATTTTTCAATTTTTGTTTTCCAGTTTTTCATTTTTCAACTTCTTGTTTTATCTTTTTGTCTTTGTGGTATTTT
>MNCI01026832.1:2925893-3014503 GCA_015680685.1 Gnetum montanum
GTGGTTACACAAGGGCATTATAGGTTAGAACCTGCTTTGGGGAGGACCCACTTGTGTAATCTTTTGTAATTCTCACTTATGACATCGCTCACACACATCATTTCTTATCCTCAGCATAATTTTTAAATGATTTTCTTTCCCTACTATTATCCCTCTGAATTTTAACGTTCTGATGTACCATTACATACCCTTTTTCTTACCACCTAAGGTTTTTATTGGTAAAATCCACACCGTCATCATTAATTGTGCCTCTGGACATAATGCAATTGCCCTAGAACGCTTGATAATAGCTAATGTCCTAAATTTACAATGTTTATTTCAAGAAAAAACCTTCAAAATTCGCTCTTTTTGTTGTGCCCCACATCACTAGGGACAAGATATCGCGTCCGCAATATTGCATTCCCGTTGCCTATAAATAGGTCACCCCCCCTGCAACACTTAGCATCATTTTGTCATTCACACGGGGGGAGTTTTTGAATTTTCTCTCTGCAACTTATGATTGAGCGACCCTTACTATTCTCACTATATCTCGCTCGCTAATACTCCGATTTTAATTCCGTTTGAACCTACTTGAACCTGGAGTGTTCAGCTTAGTCATGGGGGAGGAACACTTGCCAAAAAGTGCCTAAATTTTTTGAAATTTATCATCGCCCAAAGGACATCAGCTAGGGTAATTAACTGTAACACTTAGAATAATTGTGCCTAAAAATCATTTAATTCCTAGGTATACCGAGAAACTAAAATGAAAACCACCTAAGTCACAAGACTCATTATTACAAACTTTCGGGCACTATCATAGGTGATAACATAAGATCATTAATTAAGGTAAGCAGTAAGGTATAACTTAACTTCAAAAAAAACCTTACTAACGCTTGGCCCGTGTGATTGCAGATGGTCCCGAAACATGGACAACAGGAGGGTCCTACCCAAGGTGGAAGCAAACGAGCTCGAACAGGTGGAAGACAAAGACCTGCCAGACAACATGCAGAATACAAGGAGCAATCATTTAGCATTCATCAAGATGAACCTCCTACTGGATGGTCTGGGCAAGCAGAAGGAGGAGCTGCTGCAGCACCTGAACCAGGACAATAACTCAAGTTGCCCCAAGATTGCGTTCAGGCCATCCACGAGAAGTCCACATTCATTGCGATGATTGTGGAATTGAACTTTGAATCATTTGTGGAGTTCGCTCCTGAGGCCATTAGGGATCACCTCAAAGGATCCCCATTATGGCCTACCCTCTCTGAAAGTGGTGCCTCGTACCTAGGAGAGACGTATCAATTTTGGCATAATAGGGAGCAAGGCACCACTGTTAATATTTGTGGTGTAATAGTTGACTTCTCTATGCAGGCCATTTCAGAAGTGTTAAACCTTCCGAATACGGGGCCCAAGGTTGCTCGGTTATCCACCTGTTCAAACTCCGATGTGTGAAAGGAGTGGTTGGAGAAGGCTTATGGTAGGGATAAAGCATTTGGTGAGTTAACAATGGAAGAGAGGATTTACTTCAAAATTGGAACATATCACCTCTTCCCCACAAAGGACCTAAAAAGAATATCGATGTATGCAGCTAGAGGATGTGCAGTGTTGATGGGAAAGCTTAATGCTAACCTACCCGATCTATATTTGACGGAGATCCTGAGGCAGTTCAAAGAATGAAAGACAGGGAAGATGGCACTGCCTTTCCCCTGTCTTATTAGAAAGCTTTGTCGACATGCTGGTATTCAGGGATACACCAATGACGTCCTCCAAAAAGCCCAAACTGCTTCATATGTTGAATTGCTAAAGGTGCCAACTCCAAGAAAAAGCACTGGCAAAGGGTTGGGACCAGAACAAGAAGAAGAACATATGGCTGGACCCAGTCAACCTCCAGCCATGGGTCCTAGTCAATAATAAGAAGCAAGGCCCAGCACAGGCCAGGATCAGTTGCCACCGCTGCAAGACTACAGACCGTCGATGAGCCATCTGAGGGCCATCATTGAGACGGTCAGTTGGGGAAGTCGTGATGATGCAAAACTCTTCCATGTCATCAATGATGCCAAGCAACCTACTATTTCGTTGGATCACACAAGGGGTGAAGTCTCCATTCACATAGGAGGAGGGGAAAGTAGATGGTCAGAACAGATCTCAGGAAACGCAGCATCTTTCCATGTGTAGGTAGAGACTGGTGAAGGGGCCACCGTGGTGGTCATGCAATACTAGAATGCTGCTGGAGCTGTAGAAGTGGTTGTAGACCACATCAAAGAATCCTTCAATGTACTTGTTGTGTCACCGGTAGATCTCTTAAGAGCACAAGATGCTCAAAATTTGGCTGGAACCTCAATGACTCCTGCGGAACATGAGGATGTGCTTGATAGATTGCTTCAAATAGGGCAAGTAATGACGTCCCTGTTTGACATCTCTCAAGATGTAATAGCAATTTAATTAGACCTCATTTCCACAAAGGGGAAGCTGGTCTTAATAGAACTAAGGGTCGAGCATGCTGAAGCTGAAGTGTAGAAACTACAAGAGCAGCTCGTGACCTTACAAGTAGCACAACGGAACCCTCTGCAATTTGTTCCCGCAGACCAACTAGAAAATTTTAGAATGGAGCAACTAACAAAGTTAATCATAGAAAATAAAAAGGTGGTTGAAGAGAAAGAGAAGGTTGTTTGGGATGCCTCCGCAGCATAGGCGCAAACTCATGCACATCTTAAGGTACTCAAGGACTTGCAAGAAGAAAATAAGTAGCTTGCAACTGACAACCTTTGGTTGACCACTATAGAAAAGCAAAAGAATGTTCTCGATGAACACTTTCATCAACTACGAGAATAATTCATTAGGGTCAACCGAGATGTAAGCTGTTTAGTGAGAGAAAATCAAACCCTCTCGATTGAGGAGGTATGCACCATTCATCAAAAGTCGGCGATTGAGATAACCACATGGCAGAATGAGGCTAAACAACATGAAAAGCTGAAGGAGCACTTCTGCAATCAGGTGGGGACGTATAAATAGATCCTTGAAAAGGAGATCCATATGGCCAAGGCCCACATCAACACTATCAATGCTCAACACACTGACTGGTGAGCCATATTGGACACATATGCTCACATCCACCAAGCGGAAGTTAAAAATCGGGACCTGTAGATTGAAGACTTGACAGAGTACATGGAGTTGGAAAATCTAAGATATGCCAATCTTTCCATGTTGATAGCAGGGTGCCCAAGGTCAAAGCTCGAGCAACAGGTAGCAACCACCCACATCAAATACGAAGCAGAATTTGTAGAGCACAAGAAGTTGGTGGAGAAACTGGATGTTGCAAATTCTGAACTTGAGGTGGTAAAAGCCAGCCACTAGGGATAGAAAGATGTCACAACTGACTTGGCTCAACGACTAGTAGACTTTCATGAGTACAAGAATAAAGCCAAAGCCTATGAGGAGGAACGACAGGTGTTCGCGGCTTGGTACGTCAAGGCCAACCAAATGTTTCCGCAACTACCCTGTCCGTGGGAAGTGCCAACTCCGTCAAACATTGGAACATTAGCATAGATGGCACAAGACCCTCGAACCAAAGAGGAGAAGCTCCAGGCCATACTTCAATGTTATCAAGCCTCAAAACCTGGAGCACAAGACAAAGGGAAGGCACCAATGGAGAAGCCACCGCCACAAGGAACTACATGAGTTTCAAATTTTTGTAGTTGTAGCATATTCTGTGTGTTGTGTCTTTATTTTCTTTTCTCCCCACACTGCAGCATCATCCCATGTTTCCATCTAATAATCCCATACCTATTCACTATGTAATCACTATAACTAGAGGAAAATTTTTTATTCAGTCGTGGGGGTATGATGGGACGCGATATCGCATGGGCCGCAATATCACATCCGTCGCAATATCGCATCCCCCATGATATCGTGTCTTCCCTTGCGATATCACATACGCGATATCATAGTGCACTGCCAAATCTATAAATAAGAGGTGGCTCTCCCTTATTTCACACCTTAGATTTAGATTGTAGCTAAACTCTGGTAGTTTTCTCCCTCCAGAGTTGGAATATTTCCAATGTCTGCCTGCAGTGTGATGAATGTAATTGTACAACATCCTTTATTTGAGTGTGACGTACTTGGACATGCACACGATCGGCAATAAAGATCGAGATTACTTCATCATTGCAGCATTCACTTTGTTTATTTATTTATTTAATTGTTATTTACTACTTTCCTAATTAGTCTCTCTCACACTTAAACTCATGATAAAACACAGAATGAGTACGACTTGATTACGAGCATTTAAGTGTGACTACTTGGTAACCCAATAGCGTACCTAGGATCTACACTTGGTAATCCCAATGGTAGTCATGCACGAAGTCCAAGATGTGTACAAATAATCAAGGAACGGATGCTCATCGCACTTAGGCTAGATTAGATTCTCTTACCCTTTTCCTCCTAGCTTAAATAATATTACTTTCCATTGCCTTCAAGAGTAGCATTAGATTAGAAAACCCATCATACACCTCACTCTAGACTAAAAAATACATGACAAATATAATACTAGTCTGGGTGGGAAGACAGCGAACTACGACCAAAGGCTAACTGTCTAGGTGCCACAACTAGCCCATCTACGAAGTTCGATCGGATTGTGCATGTAACGCTCGTATTCCTATGGTTGAGTGTAGGGGTACCTCGCCACTCATCAACTAAGTTCTAATTACTCCTAACACCAGTATCCATTCCCACTTGTTGTACACATCTTGAACCAATGCAACACTACTGGGATTACCAAACACTAATTATCATTGAGTTACCAAGCGCTACACGCATGCTCAAAGCAATCGTACTGAGTGTATTTAACTAAGAGAGTTGTAGGATGAGAGAAATCATTAATCAACTAGGAAAGAATTAAATAATAATTAATGCTAATTAATCTATTCTAAATGCTGCAAGGTTTATCATAAAGTTCGTCTTTATTGCCATACACAAAGTGTGCTTAGGTACACAATGCTCAAATAAAGATCCGTTCACTCTATGACTCCTACTACGGGCATGCAAAAATAATTCTAACTCTAGAGGGAAAAAATGGCAAGAGTTCAACTAAGGGACTAACTATCTCATGTGAAAACCAAGGGTGCCACCTCTTATTTATAGGCGAGGAGACAGGCCCCGATATCAGGTATCCAACATCGCATGGTTGGATCTGATATCGTGGACCCGATATAGCGGTCCTGATATCGCGGTTCATCACATGTGAACCCTATGAATGCAAAGAACCCCTATTAGCAACTCAAAGCATGATAATTATACAGGAAACTATTTATATCCCAACCAAGCACATAAGGGATAGCTATATTAAGTGGCTAGACATGAACAACATGCCCAAATTTGAGGGTGGATACAACGCAAATTCACAACACCACCTTTAAGCATTCCATGATGCCTATGCCCTATAGAACATAGAAAGTGATTGGCAATAACTTAAGTGATTCCCTCAGACACTCATCAAAAAGGCTAAAAGTTGGTACAAATCATTGGAACTAGAATAAATCAGGAGATGGAGTATAATGCTTGAACTTTTCAATGAAAAATATTAAAATTATTTTCATATGTCAAATCTTATGAGATAAATCTAGGGATGAAAGCAAGGAACCCATGAATTCCTTAATGTGCAATGGGTAGATATTATTCACTTCTACATAGGTGTCTAGGCCACGAATTTTGCCAAAGGGAGCAACTTAGGCACATCATCAATGGGCTATGAAACAAAACCAAGGAGACCCTTGATGTTTATGCCCAAGGAAGATTGTTAGAAATGACCATCCATCTTATCCAAAGACTCATTGTTCAAGTGACACAGGAAGAAAGCGAATTGAAAAAGAGAGAATCAGTTGAGAAGTACAATAGCGACTCATCCATTAGGAAGAGAGATGTACAAATGTGTAACTAGCAAGAAGAGGAAACCTTGGAGGAGGTTATATAAAAGAAAACACTACCTATTTAGAAATTTGTAACCAATATTGTAGCAAAGGTAGAGAAAATGTGGAATTTGATAGATGAAAAGTTTTCAATAGAACTAAAAATTATGAAGGAAATAACTGAGTAGGCCTTTAGCAAAGGCATGAAAAAGAAGAAGAAAAGAGATTTTAGACAAAAATTAAAGGGAGCTTCAATGGTAGATTATTTGGGTACAAGCTCAGATGAAGAGGAAGGATGTTCTGTGTGCCAATATGATCATCCTATGGGGTGTTGCCATGTCATGGCACATTTGCAAGAAACAGGGACATATGCATTGAATCCAAGATTCATCAAGAAGCAAATGCCCAAATGATTACCTTATCCTTAAGGTAACTATCGACAAACCTTGCAACCAGCTTACTACCCTAGTGGAGCTTATCCATATCCATAGGAGCATTATCATCAGTAATGGCAACAACCACAATCACGAGCAATGCCGCCGCCACAACAGCAATACCCATATCAGCAACCTAACCCTTATGGATACTATGTCCAACATTCCATTTCTCTAGGAAATGCAACAGTTTGAACTCCTCAATATTATCCACCAAAATACCACAAACCAACATCTCTAAGGATGGACTCTAATTCATTTGTACATCCACAAGTTGTCGGTTCATCAAGTCAACCTCCTAACCCTTTACCACCAGTGCCACCACCTTCTATGCAAGTGGAATTGCCATCACAACCTCAAACAAAGAATGCTACAAGGGTAGTGAATGTACAGATATAGGATCTTACTAGCAATACTAAGAAAAAATCTAAGAAACATCCTTTCTTTAGGATAAGCTTAGAAAAGTTTGGTAGAATTAGGACTTCATTGAAACAAGTTTATCATATGATAGATCCTCCTACTACTGTCATGCTTCCACAAGAATTGAATCAAGAACTTTAAACTATCATGCTAACAGATATAGTATCTGACTAGATTAAGGTAGGGATAGTTCCCAGGAAAAGAATAGATCTAGGAGTTCCTTTGATTTATTTACAAGTAAGTAAAAATTCACCATGCAAGGCTCTCTTGGACTCAGGTTCTGAAGCGAATTAGATATCTCAAGAAACATACAAGGCATGAAACCTATTGCCCTTGAAGAAGTGCAACATAAGGTTAGAGCATGCGGATCAATCTATCACCATTCCTTTAGGATAGATAGAAAATGTGGTAACCAATATGAATGGGTGGTCCTATCCAGCAAACTTTCTAGTGATCGATGTGGAGAACAATAACAAGGAATTTCCTATCATAATGGGAAGAGTATGGCTTAGCATAATAGATGCTAAGTTAGGATTGAGAGATTTATTTGTAGAAATCTCTAAGGAGGACACGCAAGGAGCCATACACACATAGAGGATTCCATGCATTACTAATAATAAAGAAGGATGCATTTGTGGAGTAACACTTCAGAATGTCAACACAATCCTCATATCAACCCATAATGAAAGTGAGAAACAAGTGTGTGTATGAGAACACACATGGACCACTAAACTAAAAGACACCATGTGGCCAAAAACTAAGAACCTAAAATTGCCTAAAACATGCATAGAAACATCTAAACCACTTGTTAAGTCCTATTCTAAGAGAATGACCCCAACTAAGAGCTCAAAAATAGAAATATTAAACTAGAATCATACATCCTTAGATGATCAAAATTCGATCATCATCAAGATTACTTGGGCCCATAATTGAAAAACTAAATCACCAAAGATCGTAAGTGAAAATCCTAGAGTGTATGATCCAGGGAATCTAGGGTCCATTTTTCAAACACTTGTCCATGAGTTCAATCATGGGGGAGATGTCTTATCTTGATCTAGGAATTAACAAGTGCTTTTTAATTTTTTGTTTTACAATTCTTTTTATTTTCTAATTTCTTGTTATACCTTTTCATATTTCTTACCAATTTTCACATTCTTTAATATCTTTTTATTCTTTTATACTTTTTCATTTCTTAAACTTGTACTATTCTTTGATATTTTCTAATTTTTTGATAATTTTTCATTCATTTTATTTTTCTAATTTTTCATGTTTTCTTCTCATTTTACTTATACATATTTCTATCAATTTTCCAAGAAAAAACATTGAATAAGACAAGATGTAGTTCAAATAAGGTGAAGATTTCTCTATATTATCAATCATAAGGGATTGATTATCTAAACAATAAGACTACAACATCCATCCACCCATTCCAACAATAAGAGGTTCTTACCATGGCCATAATGATATTCTTTTTATAATAAAACTAAGAATAAACTTGTGATCATTATGCCTAGACCAAAGAGAGAAGAACCAAGTGGGAATGCGAAGGGTGTGACATGAAGGGCATTTGTGGATTCTCTTAAATTACTACTATGAGTTCTATCCTATTGCTAAAGATGCATTATATCTTTGTAGATCTAACAAAAAATGGGAGTAAGAGTATAATAAGTGATGCCTTATCATGTCATTGGAAAGACATGTTACCCATGCTCAAAGGTAGCCCTTTGGTAAGGCTGACAAAGCCAAAAATAAGATTCATGTACAAAATAAATTTCTTGGGGTCCCACTAGAAAGACATGTTACCCATTCCTAAAGGTAGATAGCTTCTCATGAATCAAAAAAATAATAAGTGCAATTAATAAACTCCTCCCTTGGACAATACACCAAGTGGTAATACTCTTTGTAACAATGGTAGTCTTATGGTTGTGAACCTAAGAGATGAAATAATGCAATGTCATTGGATTTGGTTTGAATCTTGGACAAAAAGGCTAGTGATTACTTTAACCACTAATTATACACAAGAATTCATTATGCCTATGGTAAGACACCTCACATCCCAATTTCAGTGATCCCTTCTACAATCCATCTTACCTCACTATATAGTTAATCATATCTTTTAGTTTTATGTAGTATAGTGATATTTTCCTAATTCGGTGATACTAATATGTGTGTTTTGCTCAACAGGTATGTCTTACATTCAACTCCTTGAGTGCCTAGGGATACTCTTAGGTGTGGTTATACAAGGGCACTAAGGGCTAGAGCCTGTTTTGGGAAGGACCCACTTGTAAAACTCTTGTATTACATACTTCACAAGCAATCTCACACCATCTTGTGCCTTCTAAAATCATCCAAAAATCTAATAAATACTTCCCTTACTTTCAAAAATCTATCCATGTAACTATAAACCTTCATCCATATTATATACACTCTATAACCTTTCATAGCTCAAAATTTCTTCTTTATGAACTTCAAATGTCCAATTTTCAAAATTTGAGCATCATGGCTACTTTAAGACCCTTTGGAAATGCTTATTGTCTTCCTATCATTTAATTTGACTTATTTTTTTTATTAGAAAATGCTCATAAAATTGAAATTTTTCAAGGTGACGTCGTTGATACAATGTATGAGCCCCTCCTACATCATGGATACAATGTCATATCAATGATGTCATGCTTATAAAAATCTATATATATGCACAAGGAGTTAGTTGAGTTTTCATTCTTATCATTTGCCATAAGAGAAGTTTTTGTTGTTTATCTTTTGAGGTTTAACACACTAACTTCTCAAAGCCATAACTTTGTCTCCACAACTCTAATTTTCAAAATTCTTGAATCTTGTTCATCTCGAAGTGCTCAACTTATTCGTGGGGGGTGACATCGTGGAAAATTTGAGCCAAAATTTTCAAAAAATTGTCTAACTCCGAAAGATAATTTAAGGGTAAGTAAGATAAAAAATTAAGGATATTGTTATGAATTAAGTAAATTCAAGCCAAATAATTAAATAAATTCTCATAATAAATCATTCCAACTAATTCTAAGGTATTTTGAGCCAAAAAGATAATAAGTGTGGGAGATCATGAGAATTAAAGATGTAACATCTAAGGGGTTTTTTTTAAAAGCTTTTTCTAACTCTACAATCATAGTATGATAAACACTTGAACTAACCAAGGGTATGAGAAAGGTAAAGCACTATTAACAATTGATATGAACACTTTAATAAATTCAAACCCTTTTTGATTGCAAATGGTCCCAAAGAGGATACTAGAAGGACAACCCTCATAACCGAGAAGCAAAAGACTAAGAGGTTGAAGGAGAGGTCACATCGGAGAACAAACTCCACCAGTAGAGAATGCTAAGCAAGAAGCCCAATCTTTCAATATTCACCAACAAATGCCTACCACTGAACACTCTGCCCAAGTAGGGGCTAAAGCACCACAAGTACCAGAACAAGGATAGTACCTCACACTATCACCTAAATGCCTCTAGGCCATCCAGGAAAAGTTAATAATTTCCATAGTCATTATGGAACTCAATTTTGGCCCTTTCATGGAGTTTGCATGAGAGGCCATCAAAACACAACTCCAATCATCTCCCCTATGTCCTACCTTATCAACAACTAGAGAACGGTACTTAGGGAAAACCCTTTAATTTTGGTAAAACAAACAAGTTGATCCTACTATAAAGATAGAAGGAATTTTCGTGTTATATTTAGTGGAGGCAATAGCCAAACCCCTCAATTTACCAAATGAAGGGACTAATGTGACATAGATATCCACAAGGTCTAATACTGATGTAAAGAGATTGTGGCTACACCAAGCCTATGGCAAGGAGGATAAAAAATATAGTGGGATAACTGTAAAGGAAAAGATATATTTTAAGATTGGAACCTATCATTTGTTCTCAACTAAGAGGCTTAATAGGATCTCAACTTATGCGGCCAAAGGAAGCACAATATTGATGAAAAAATTCAATGCTAATATTGCCCATCTATACTTCCTCAAAATTCAAAGGTGATTCGAAAAGAAGAAGGCAGGGAAGCCAACATTTTCATTCCCTTATCTAATCAAAAATCTATGTAAACAAGTAGGCACATTAGGTTATACAAATGATCTTTTGAGTAAAGCTCAAAGCACTTCATATGCTAAGATGTCAAAAGCCATGGCTTCAAAAAAGTATTAGTTGGAGAAACAAACAGGCACTGAGGGAGCTACAAACTCAACTTTTGCTTATACTATTCAAGCTACTGGCCAACAACAGCAAGCACAACCCAATAGCTAGCTGCCAGCTAATCAACAACAACAACAAATTCCACCATTACCACCATAGGATTTCAATGAGTCATCTACAACAAATTATAGACACAATTAGCAAGGAAAAAGAGAAGGGACCAATCTCTATAAGGTCATAGAAGATGTAGTCAGACCCACCATCTTAAAAGACCTTGAAAATGGGTAGATATCGTTGCAATCAGAAGGAGGAGACAATTGGTCACAATCAATCTCAAGGAACACTACATCATTCCAAGTGATGTTGGAAACTGGAAAAGGAGCCATGGTGGTGATCATGTAGCATAAAGATGCAACGGGAGCCACTAAGGTGATTATTAATCACATCATGGAGTCCTTCAATGTTCTTGTTGTGCCACTAGCCAATATCATTGGAGCATAAGATACTTAAATGTTTGCTGGAACCTTAATGACTCTGACTAAACATGAGGACATATTAGACAAACTAATGTAGATGGAACAAGTCATGTAAAACCTCTTTGATATCCCTAGTGATATCATAGTAGTCTAGTCTGAACTAATTACCACAAGAGAAGAGTTGGTCATGGCTAAGACCAGGGTAGAGCATGTTGAAAATGAAGTCTAAAGACTACAAGAAGAGTTTGTCATCCTAGAAGTAGAGAAAAGATATCCAATGTAGTTCATTATGCCTAACCAACTTGACCAATTTCGAACAAACCATGTGAATCACCTCATCAACCACAATATGAAGATGGAGCAAGAGAAGGAGAAGGTGGTGTGGGATGCATTAGTGATAGAAGCACAAACATATGCACATGCTAAGGCACTTACCACTTTACATGAGAAAAACAAATAATTAGCTACAGATAATGCTCAGTTGACCAACATTGAGTGATAAAAGAACACTCATAAGGAAAGCATCCAGCAACTTTAAGAATAATTAGTTCACATCAACAAGGACATAAGTCACTTGGCCCATGAGAACAGGACCTTATCAATAGAAGAAGTTTGTGCAATTAGACAGAAATCTGTAATTGAGATCAACGCATTGCAAAATGAGGCCAAGAAGCATGAATGGCTCAAAGAGCATTTTTGAGATTAGGTGGGCATGTATAAGCAAATTAATGAGAAATAAATCTAGATGGCCAAAGGCAAGATCAGTTCTATTTTAGTGCAAAATCAAAACTAGCAACCAATCTTGGATAGTCTAGCCCATGTCCACCAAGTAAAAACTAAAAATAAAGACCTACATACTAAAGATCTCACAGAGCACATGGGGTTAGCAAATCTCTGATATGCTAACTTGGCCATGTTAATAGCAAGCAAGCCTAGGAACAAACTGGAACAATAAGTAGTAGCAGTATACATCTTATATGAGAAAGAATTTGCCAATAGGAAAGATTCCTGGCAAAAACTACATGTGGCAAATTTTGAACTTGAAGTTGTAAAAGCTAGCTACCAAGGCAAGAAGGACGCAGCAGCTAACTTAGCTCATAGAATGTCTAATTATCAAGAATTAAGGAAAATAACTAGGACATTTGAAGAAGAATGGTGGCAGTTTGTAGCTTGGTATGTAAAGGCCAATCAGATGTTCCTGCAACTACCATGCCCATGGGATTTACCAGCTTCATCACACATTGCTCAACAAACACGGATGATACATGATCCCACAACAAAAGAAGAGAAGCTTTAGGCATTACTCAACATATATCAATTCAAAAAGCTTGATGATAAAGGAAAGTAGCTAATGGAAGAGCTACCACTACCGAGCACATAATCTATATCGAGCTCCTTCACTTTTTTCTTTGCCTTGTCATACGCTTGTATCAAAATTTTGTAAAAAAAGACATCACTGTAGCATTTAGACTCATGTAAATAGTTTGTTATTAATGTATAGTCAAATCTACCTCCCAATTTTGTAAGGGACTTTATCCTCATTTTTTTAACTCAAGGACGAGTTTCCAGTTAATCATGAGGGTATGATAAATCCAAATTTCATTATTTTACGACATTGTAGCAATCATGTCGTATCAACGATGTCGCTTCTCATGCTACATCATCATTGATATAATGTCTCAAGATGTGTGCATCCCTATAAATATGACACTTTTCTACACAATCCAACAACTTTTCATTAGTACCCTTAGCGAAACTCTTGCAATTTGTTTTTGTACTTAGCAATAAAGTGAATGCCCATAGTGTGATATGTGATAGTTGAACAGTGTCTTTGTTCGAACAAGTTATACTTGGGCACAAGTTGTGATGGTAATAAAGATCGAGACTATTTCCCATCATTGCAGCATTTCCTTAGTTTCTTTTGTTTTACTTAGCATAATTTCCACTCTTTTACTGGCTTAATACTTTACTTTTTCAAGCACTTTATTTTTACGTGCAATGAGTACAATTGATTTTGAGTGCTTAAGTGTGATCGTTTGGTAATCCCAGTAGTAGTTTCACTTGATTTGCTCAATAGTGAACTCACTTGGCAACCTAGTAACAATTACATGAATCCAACATGTGTACAATGAATCAGGAATAGATACTCATCGTTGTAGGCTAGAATAGATTTACATTTCCATTATTACTTAGATTTAGCACTCAATTCTACTTTCACTATGTCCACACTTAAGAGCATTACTGGCCCTACAACATCACTTAACATATGCCTCACTGCAAGCTAAACCATACACTGAGACTTCACTAGTTTGAAGTGGGAAGACAATGATCACGAGCTTAACCTTAATTATTGATGAGCAGCGAGGTACCCCTATGCTCAACCATACGAATACGAGCATGTACACGCGATCTAGTCAAACTCCGCAAATGGACTAGTTCTGGCACCTAAACAGTTATATGTTGATTCCAGTTCATTGTCTTCCCACTTGGACTAGTATTTACTTTGTCATGTATGGTTTAGTCCAAATTGAGGTGTATGATGTGATTTCTAACACTAAGATACTCCTAGATACAATGAGAAAGAATCTAGATTAAGTTAATAAGCAATATGAAGAAAAATCTAAGCTAGCCTAAGTGCAATGAGCATCCACCCTTAATCATCTGTATGCATCTTGGACCTCATGTATTACTTCTAGGGTTACCAAGTGCACATTACTTGAGCACTACTAGATATGTTACTAGGTTACCAAGTAGTTACACTTAAATGTTCGTGATTAAGACATACTCATTCCGCATTAACAACAGGAATAGTAAACAATGATAAAGAAATATTAACTAAGAAAATAATAAATAATAATTAACAATTAAACTAAGTGAATGCTGCAATGATGGAGTAATCTCGATCTTTATTGCCGATTGTGTGTGTGTCCAAGTATGTCACACTCAAACAAAGGTTTCATACAATTACAAACATCAGACTAAGAGCATGCACTTGGAAAAGGAACTGAAAATTAACAAAAAGACTTTCAACTCTTAACTTCTAACTAATGATCCCTGTTCCTATGCACTCGAGTGTTCTATTTATAGGCTAACATAGGAATCACGATATCATGTATACAATATCGCATACCTGATATCGTGTACCCAATATCGGGGCATGGCAAACCGTGATTCATCATACCCCCATGACTGAATAAAAACTCATCCTCGAGTCAAACAAAATGAGAACTGAGTTCATTTTCTTACACAGTGGATAGGTATGGGATTATGAACTAACTATGGATTATTTCATGCCATGGTATGGAGTTAAACAAAAAAAATTGGGACACTGGCACAAAACACAAAATACAAAATTATTGGAACTCATGTGGTTCTTGGTGGCAGTGGTTCCTCCATGGGCTTCTTCCCCTTATCTTGTGTTCCAAGCTTTGGAAATGGATACCTCTAAAGGAGTGCCTAAAGCTTTTCTTCTTCTATTTGGGGATTGTGTGCTGTCAATGCTGATGTTCCAATATTTGATGGAGTCAGCACCTCCCATGGACACAACAGTTGTGGAAACATCTAATTGGCTTTGACATACCAAGCCACAAACAGCCATCATTCCTCCTCATAGGCTCTAGCTTTGTCTCTATATTCTTGATAATCCATGAGCCGTTGAGCCAAATCTACCACAACATCTTTTTGACCTTGGTAGCTAGCTTTTACCACCTCCAACTCAAAATTTTCTATCTCCAATTTCTGTAGTATTTTTTTGTGTTTAACAAATTTTGCTTCATATTTGGTGTAGGTGGCAACTACCTACTTTTCCAACTCTATCCTCGAGTGTCCTACTATTAACATGCCCAAGTTGGCATACCATAGGTTTGCCAACTCCATGTATTCAGTGAGATTCTGGATCTACAAGTCCCGAATCTTTAATTCTGCTTAGTGGGTGAAGGCATAAGTGTCTAGTATGGCCTGCCAGTTAGAGTTTTGAGCATTGAAAGTGTTGATATGGGTCTTGGCCATATGGATCTCCTTTTTAATAATCTACTTATACATCCCCACCTAGTCCCAAAAATGTTCCTTCAATTTTTCATGTCAGTTAGCTTCATTTTGTCATGTGCTTATTTCAATAGCCATCTTTTGATGGATGGAGCATACCTCCTCCATTGAGAGGATCTTGTTTTCTCTAGCTAAGTGATTCATGTCCTAGTTGACCCTTATTAGTTGTTCTCATATTTGCTAAAAATTTTCCTCAAGAACATTCTTTTTTTTTTCAATCATTGTTAATCGAAGATTCTTAGTAGCAAGGAGTTTATTTTCTTCTTGTAAGGCCTTAAGTGCTTTTACATGTGCATAATTTTTTGCTTGTGCTTTCAAAGCATCCCAATCAACCTTCTCTTTCTCCATTACCACCCTTTTATTCTCTTCTAACAATTTATTCAATTACTTCATCCTAAATAACTCTAGCTGGTTGGCTGGGATAAGTTTGGGTGGATCCCGCTATGTGGCTTGTAGGGCAATGAACTTCTTTTGGAGTCTTCTCAACTCATCTTCTGCATGTTCAGCCCTAACCTCAACCATGACCAACTTTCCTTTTATGGAAATGAGGTTTCATTGTGCTACTATGACATCTTGCGGGATGTCAAACAAGGACATCATTACCTATCCTGTTTGTAGCAATCAATCCAGAGCATCCTCATGTTATGCAAGAGTCATCAAGGGATCGGCTAAGACTTGAGTACCGCGTGCTCCTGTGAGATCCGTCGGTGGCATAATAGGGACATTAAATGATTATTTGATGTGGTCTGCGACCACTTCTGCTACTCCGGCTACATCCTAGTGTTGCATGATCACTACTATGACACCTTCACTAGTTTCTAATTGCACTTAAAAAGATGCAACATTCCCAGAAATCTGTTGTAACCAATGTGATTCCCCTCCTCTTATTTGTATTGAGACCTTGCCCCATGCATGATCAATTGAGATCGTGGCCTATACGACATCATTGATCACCTTGAATAGGTTAGCCTCATCATGACTTCCCCAACTGACTGTTTCTATGATGGCCCTAAGATGGCTCATCGACGGTTGATAATCTTGTGATGGTGGTGGCAGTTTGTCATGCTGGCCCATGGGCTACGTGCTGGGCCTTGCTTCCTATTGTTGACTAGACCTTGTGTCCAGAAGTTAGTTAGGCCCTATTGTTTGAGGTGTAGTAGGCCCAACCATCTACTCTTGCTCAGGCTCCAGTGTTTCACCAGCATCTTTCCTTGGTGTTGGTGGCTTTAGTAATTCAGCATATGAGGCATTTTGAGCTTTTCTAAGAATGTCATTAGTGTACCCTAGAATTCTAGCACACCAGAATAGCTTCCTGATTAGACAAGGAAAAGGCAATGCAAACTTCCCCATCTTACATTCTTCAAACCACCTCAATATTTCTGTTATATATAAATGGGGTAGATTGGCATCAACCTTGCCCATCAAGATTACACTTCCTCTAGCCACATAGGTGGAGATCCTATTTAGTCCTTTTGTTGGGAAGATGTGATAGGTGCCAATTTTGAAATAGATTCTCTCTTTAAGGATGAGCTCCCCATATGTTTTGTCCTCCTTGTCATATGCCCTCTTTAGCCATACTTTTCGTGCATCAGCATCGGAACAAGTGAACAGATGAGCAACTTTGGGCCTTGTATTCGAAAGGTTTAGAACTTCTGAAATGGCCTTAGTAGAGAAATCAACTGAAATCCCACCAATGTCAACAGCAGTGCCTTCCTATGTATTATGCCAAAATTGGTAAGTCTCCCCCAAATACCATTCTCCACTCTCCAAGAGGACAAGCCATAGTGGAGATCCTTTGAGTTGATCTCTGATTGACTCAGGGCCAAATTCAGTAAAAGGTCCAAAATTGAGTTCCAAAATCACTACAGTTGATGTGGACCTTTCCTGAATTGCTTGAACAGATTCTGAGAACAATGTGAGATGTTTTCCTTGTTCAAGTGCCCTACCTTCTCCACCTTCTGCTTGCCCAAATTGTGTAGTAATAGGGGTTTCTTGATGAATGCTGAATGATTGTGCCTCCTGCTCTGCATGTTCTATGGGAGGTCCTTGACCTCTACCTCTCCTTGGGCATTTGGATGCACCTTGAGAGGGTCCTCCTTGTTGTTCTTGTTTAAGGGCCATCTGTAATCACACCGGGATCAATTGTTAGTAAGGTCATTTAATTATCTTATACCTTACTCATTGCCTTTAATGAATTTTGAATTTTTTCTTAGTGTGATTTCAAAGTTAGAATTTTCAAGGAAATCTCCCTAAAATTTTTAATGTCGAGCCCAATTTGATAAGGTGACTCCAATAATAATTTTCATGGTTTGGGTGAAGGAATAAAATTAGGTTGGCATAAGTTCTTAGCCTTTCTTAAGATCACTTACGCCTATGATATCCTTTGGGTGACAATGAATTTCAAAAAAGTTATGCACAACTTGGAGTGTACCCTTCCGCCACAACTGAGTTAAACACTCTAGGTTTGAGCAAGTTTAATCGGAAGGATAATCATAGCGTTAATGTGTGAGATATGGATGATTAAATGGTAGGTGTGCAAAGAGTGAAAAATCATGGAAGAAAATCACAACAACTCCCCTCGCATGAATAGTTGAAAATGACGTTGACATGCACAGGGGGGTCCATATATATAGATTTTATAAACGCGATATCATGCATGCACTAGCACGGATCCAATACTGGGTTCCTGATATCGCGTCCCTTCCAAAATAGGGTACTTAGTAAAACTAGTGAATTTTTGAGTTTGCACAACCAAAAATGAAGGATTTAAGGTAGATTTGAAAGGTCTAGGCTGATGTTAAGTGGACATTAAGGCACCAAAAGTGTAATAAAGTGGAATTATATAATGAAGTTTGTGAATAGGGTGAGGAAAAAGGACATGTAGTGGTGAACAGGAATATTTGGGTTAAAATGATGATAAAGGAAAAAATAAATTTAGTAGTGTAGTACTTGGAGGATATAAGATGATGTGGTGATGTGAAATAAGTGCAAATTACAAAAGTTACACAAGTGGATCCTCCCCAAAGCAAGTTCCAACCTATCATGCCCTTGCATAACCACACTTTAAAATGCCCATAGGCACTAGAAGGGTTAACTACAATCCACACCGATGCAACAAAACACACACATATTAAATACCACCGTGATGAGGTATGAATTCTATGCCACACAAGACACAAGTTAGAAATACTCGAACAGTGGTGTGAGATGAATCATAGAAGGGATTGTAGAGATCGGGACATGAGGTAACCTACCCTAGGCATAATGAATCCTAATTGTGGGGCATGATTAAGGTATCATTAGCCTTTCACTCCAAAATCAAGACCAAGTTCATACCTTTGATCAGTGACATCACATTATTTCATCCAATGATAGAAAACCATAAGAGCATCATGATAGCAAGGCGTATGATCACTTGGCATTTTGTCCAAGGGAGAGTGATTTAAATTTCTCTACGGCACATTCTTCTTGATCTTTTCTTTGTTGTTTTTCTTCTTTCTTTTCTTTTTCTTCTTCTAGCCACTTTGGCACTTTGTCATTTCCAATAGTGATTCAGAGAAGCCACCAATCTTCAAGCATGGGTGCATGTCTTTCCAGTGGGACCCTCTAAAATAGCATTAAGTTTCTTTATTGAGTGTCTTTATTACTCTTACTCCCGCTTTTTGTTAGATCTACAAGGATCTTAGTACAACCAAGCTGCATGACAACACATATAGATGTTACGAAAGAGAATCCACAAGTGCCCTTGGTGTCATACCTTGGCCATTCCCTCTTAGTTTGTTACTCTTTGCTTTGGGCATAATGAGTACAAAGTTATGTTAAGTTTTAATGATGACAAGAATATCATCATACCCAGAGTAGAACCTCTTATTAATAGAATAGGTGGGTGGATGTTACAAGCTCACTGTCCAAATAATTAGTCACTTATGACTCAATAGCATAGAACAATACCTCAACTGACAAGTCACATGAGCATTTTATTCACAAATGAGATCACCCTCAAAAAGATAAAATTACAAATTGAAAAATGAAAAATTAGAAAAAAAAATTGTAAAACCAAAGAAAAGGAAAAACATTTACTAATTTTGCTTGTTAAAATGGGGGGTGTCCCCCATGACTAAACCTTTGATCATGGCAAGAATTAATAAATGGAAAATTTGGATCCATGCATGTTGGAAATATTGGGGTCCAGTCGTATCCAAACCACTGGGTATCTTTTGATGTGGTGGTAGGAATGTACCCAAATTGGGGTTCACCCACTTGATTAAAGTAGGCATAGTGGGACAGATTATAAGATGTGGTCATGTGATAAGAAGCTGATCCACTATAGCACCTGTGACCATAAGATGGTATGCAAGGATCAATATGTCTCCCTACATGGTTATACTCATTAGGCCGCATGGTTGTTGGAGTGTTAATTGGTGGCCCAGATAAGGTAATAGGAGGCATTGAGTTTGAAGAGGAAGGTTCATCATAGTGCTAGGCTTGTGCTAAGTTGGAGGATGTAGTGGTTTTAGAATCGTGCTATCTCTTTCTATGGTTATGCCTAAAGAAAGAACACTTTTGACGTTGTGAAGGACTTCCACTGTTGTTGACAGTAGTGGCACAAGTAATGTTCGTGGATTAGTGCTATGGTGCAAAACCTTCTGGTACAACTAGTGGTGATGTAGAAGGAGGTGAAGGATGAGAATATTGAGGGAAAGAAGAAGTGTAAGGAACATGAGGTGGTGGGGAGGACATGGGTTGATAGTACTTGAGAGAATGATAACGATGAGGTGAAGTAGAGGATGTCGATCCAGTTGGAGAAATAGGGTGTTAAACATAATAAGCACTTGGTGTCAGGGCATACGAAGGTTGAGGCAAGTTTGGCGATGGTCTCCCCCATGACTAGGGGTTTTGCCACTGTGGTTGAACACAGTACTTCTGTACAAAATCTGAATGTAGCATTCTCCCCCAATGCTCATGTAGATGTGACAAGATTGGGCATTAGTCTTTGGGGTGATTGTGCAAGCAAACATCGCATTGATACTTCTGATTTGTAGTTGGGCCCCCATCCTCATTTCCTTTAGCGTTTCTTTCCGATCATCGAATGGTGTTCTATCCTATTTCTCAATTCGGCATCCTCTATTTGTTCTAGGTGTTAGAGTGATTGTGCATGGTTTTACCTCTGACAATATTTGCATATTCTCCACATTTTTCATGTACCCACTCCATCATTTTATTGATCTTTACCTCAATTTCATCTAGTGATTTTAGTATTGGCAAAGATGGGGATGGTTCCACCTCCTCAAAATGACTTGATTTCTCCTCTTCATGATTATGGACCTTCATTACTTTAGGAGTTTGGTCCTGTTGAGATCTTTTAACATTCTCCCATTTGGCTATATCTCCTTCTTCTTTTGCTACCCACTTAATAAGCTCTTGGAATTGGTGGGTTTGTAGTTCATATAGTTGACCTCCGGCATACATCCCCAGGGTCTCTAGCTTGTTTCATTACGGAGCCCATCCATGATGTGATACATTAGCCTTTTCTTAGAGAACCCATGGGCTAGGCATTTGTTTAACAACGAATAATATCTTTTTAAGGCCATGTCCAAGGGTTCATGTTGCCCTTATTTCCACTCTTGGATTTGTCTCCTCAAGGCTGACACTCTTGCATAGGTTTGATATCTTTCGTTGAAGAGTTCTACCATTGTGGGCCAGCAGCAAATTGAATTTGGTTTTAAAGACCTTTACCACACTTTTGCTTGGCCAACGAGTGTCATAGGAAAAAGCTTAAGTCTTTGCCACCCATTATCAATATTGTTCCATGCACAGGCATTGCAGAAGGCTTGCAAATGATGTTGCGGATCTAAATCATAGCCCCCTTAAAACTTGGGAAAGTTGTTTAAATCAAGTCTGGGTAGACGGCTTTCCTTACGATGCATGCAGATATCCAAACGGCCTCTGTTATATGCATTAGGCTCTTAGTGGCTAGCAAGGGTTCATCGTCACTAAATAGGTTGTGAGTTTGTGAGTTGGGACGATGTTGTCTTTGTTCATGTTGGCATTCCTAATTTTTCCTATGGGTTCAATTTTTGTTTCTACGTTGACCCCTTGAGAAATAGTCATCCGTGTCATGACCTAGCGTTGAAAGAGCAAAGGAAGAGAGAGAACTGGAATACTCGTCATGACTTTTGTAAGTATCCCAATCATCCCCTAATGTAATCTTGCTAACCATTGAGAAAGTTCTAGGCCTTACGGGTCCCCTTGTTCTATGGGATGTCCCATCCTCACTAGAGGTGTCTTAGTTGGATGACAAGAGTCCTTAAGTATCGTTGGGGTGTCTATGAACATATGAAACTCCTGCATAAGATTGAGTACTCCAAACTTCTTCGTCGTCATAAATTGCGTTGGTTCTCCAATGAATTGCCTTGCTAGTTGTTGCATTAACATTGTCTTGTGAGAGAGACATTGTTGTGAATTGTGTGTGACTTAATTGAAATTAATTTCTTTTCTAAAAGATATATTGTTAATACTTTGTTACAGCGATCTTGTATGATATAACTAATCTAGATAACTAGCATCATTCCCAGCAACGGTGCCAATGATGAGCAGCGAGGTACCCTTACGCTCAACCATACGAATACGAGTGTGTACACGCGATCTGGTCGAACTTCGCAGACAGACTAGTTGTGGCACCTAAACAGTTATACGTTGATCGCAGTTTGCTGTCTTCCCACCTGGACTAGTATTTACTTTGTCACGTATGGTTTAGTCCAGAGTGAAGTGTATGATGTGATTTCTAACACTAAGCTACTCTTAGAGACAATGAGAAAGAATCTAGATTAAGTTAATAAGAAATATGAAGAAAAATCTAAGCTAGCCTAAGTGCGATGAGCATTCGTCCTTAATCATCCATATGCATCTTGGACCTCGTGTACTACTTCTAAGGTTGCCAAGCAGACATTACTTAAGCACTACTAGATATGCTATTGGGTTACCAAGTAGTTACACTTAAATGTTTGTGATTAAGACGTATTCATTCCACATTAACAACAGGAATAGTAAACGATGATAAAGAAATATTAACTAAGAAAACAATAAATAATACTTAACAATTAAACCAAGTGAATGATGCAATAATGGAGTAATCTTGATCTTTATTGCCGATTGTATGCATGTCCAAGTATGTCACACTTGAACAAAGGTTCCATACAATTACAAACATCACATTGCGAGCATGCACTTGGAAAAGGAACTGAAAATTAACAAAAAGACTCTCGACTGTTAACTTCTAACTAATGACTCTCATTCCTATGCCCTTGAGTGTTCTATTTATAAGCTAACATAGAAATCACGATATCGTGTATATGATATTGTTACCTAGGCTGCGATATCGCGTACCCGATATTGATATCGGGGCTAGCAAACCGCGATTCATCAATTACTAACATAACAACATTGTCCATCCATAAATTACGATCGGGTGACACGTGAACACTCTTTAACTTGTATGGTTGGGTGTTGGATTGCTGTACCGCTCATCAATAATCATGTTAGTTAAGCATGTAAAGACATCATAATTATAACGTAAAACTAAAAACCTCATAACATATAAAATGCAATCATAACAAACTAACTCACCCCTGATAACCCACCTAGACCACACACATAATGTATAAATCATAACTGTACGATCATGCCTAATGCCTTTGAAACTAAAAAATTGTACATCTTCTTCATAAACATATTCCAACAAAATTGATCCTCAATTTGCCTGCTACATCTTCTATTTCAATGCTTAAAGAACTAATCATATTGATCAACCCTATAATATAATTACATCTGAAAAAAGCACCTTATCATTTGGACAAAACATTTAAAACTCCACATTAGTTTCATGTGTCTAAATACTCGCACTTCAAACAATCTATCATTGAATGCAAGAGAAGATTCCTCTCCACACAAGAAATCCCCATGTCCCCATGTTTTAGGGAATGTATGAAAATATTACCACTTATCAATTGTCAAAGTAACTTTGTACCAATTAGTTGCAGACAAAACTATTTGAAAATCAAACTTCCAATGCCCCAATTAGTTGTACTTAACCCGCTCTAGCCTGTTCTTAGCCCATGCCTCCCAAGGTATGAGTTAAAAAGGAATGAGAGGGGGTAAGATAATTCTCTGCGTATACCTGTCGAAAGATTCAGTGGTACCTTATCTTAGAACTCAGAAATCAGATATGAAATCTCATGAATTAATTCCCCACTTTGAGAAAGGAAATGCCTGCACCACCGCAACGAATCTTAAGACATCCCACTTTCTGTGTACTATCTTGGATCAAACAGTGCATGGCAAAGAACTTTCCATATTCTAAATACAAAATCCCATAGCAGCGTTGTGGACAAATAATGCAAGCTTGTTCAGTTCAGACATATCTTAATAATATTCCCGCCGGAGACGAATACGGTTTACCTATTTAGGCTATCTAAATAATTAGATTGCATGGTCATTTTGCTGTGGCAGAACACAGGAAAGTGACAGCTCTAAAAATTTATTGAAAGATGAAAAATGACAATATATGCTAAGAGTCCAATAATCATGTCATGAACGCGGACAATAGCACAGCTTTGACTCTCGAGAATTAAAACAATTATTCCGCGCCATCATCCTCATCATCGCTGTAAAGTTCAAGACCTACAGATTCCAAAGGTTTCTGAAAGTTATTCTTTTCCCTGCTTCAGATTGCCTTTTCAGTAACTCTCTTCTGCTTCATGGTAGCATTAATATTTTTAATTGTTGCCTTCCTTTCTAGAGCCAAAATTTTCCTCAGTTCTTCTGGATCATTCTGAAAAATTAAAATTAAAATTTATATCATGTAGTCTGATGATGATGTGACAGATTGCAATTACACGGAAATATAGCATTTACAAAAGAAAATGTTTCTAACAGTCTAGTGGCTAACTTTCATACAATCAATCTTTCATTTTCTTGTGTCGATGGTTTCTGAAAATGATGACCTAATTGGGTAAACAGGACGCTTGAAGTTCAACTCCCGTTAGCTGCCAAATCACCTCGCTGCTCAAAAGCTTTTATTTTTCTTCATCATCCACTCCCTCCATGCTTTGTTTGCCTGGTGACAAACACATTTCAATATTCTACCAAACCAACCATATATAAAACATCAATCATACCATACCAATAAATGCAACAGATGGATAATAAACAAATCTTCTTCTTAGCTTTTCAAATTTGCATAGTTTCTCATGAATACGCAAGAATGATTCTTTTCTCTATTACACAAAAATTTAAAATCCCAAGACTGTTGGCCCCAATGAGGTAGCAGTTTGTCTTTCTCATGTAAACAAATTGTTAGCTGGTTCACTAAGTTCCCAGTGATAAAATCATGTTGGAAAATTCAAAACAAAAATAAAATGAAAATATACCAGGGACATATTGAAGTGAAGCCTTCGAAGACACGTCTCTCAATAGACCTTGCAACATCCCCAACACAGATTATTACAATCTTGAATTACAAATTTGAATTTGAATCCCTATGCTTGAAACGAGATCCCTTTACACCAATTGCATGCTCCCCACTAATTACCATTTGTAGTTGTACATACATACATAGCTTAAAGAGGGTGGAAGAGCTCACACTTGGAAGGATAAACCTTGATATATAAAGCTATGGCTGTAATAGGCACTTTCTTATGTTCACTTGATATCAAAATAGCCATCTTAACTTATGTCGAAATATTAGTTCATAATTTAATTTTCAGAAAGATCCGGGTAGTTAGAAATGCTCACCACTCGGGGATAGAATTCTTAAAGGGGATCATTGTGTTGTGTAGTTTCTTGCATTATAATAAAAAATATTATGTAAATCAATTACAAAAAAACTGTACATGTATTCCATAGAAAGTAGCCAATGCACATGGTTAAGGCAACAAAGAATAGGGGAATCTCTAGAATTAAAAGCAAGTAGAAAGCTTCGGACAATTAGTTGGTTAGCTCACACTGCTTTGCACCCAAAGGCACCGAGTTCAAAACCCAGCATTGGCACCCTACAGCTATCTACTCGCCCTTTAAAAAAAGAAAGTAGAAAGCTCATCAAAAGGGTTACGGTCTCTGCAGGACATTATAGAAAGAGGAAATCTGCTCTGGCTTGATCACCTGGGAATACCCAATACTTTCAATGAACAAGCATATGCTCTGGATAATTTCAGCCAACAGTACAAGAGAAAGCAAAACTTTAGGATGATGTCCAAGGAGGAACAGGATAATTTCAGCCAAATGTCCAAGGAGGAACAGTACAAGAGAAAGCAAAACTTTAGGATGATGTCCAAGGAGGAACAGGATAATTTCAGCCAAATGTCCAAGGAGGAATAGGATGATGTCAACTTGGATGAGACGCTACACAACAAGAGGTGACCATTAAAGCTGGAATCAGATCTGGAACCAGAACTCCACATGGAATGCGCAAACAAGTGAAAATGTAAATTTCATTTATCAGGATTTATATGCTGACCTTGTTGAATCCAAAACTTAATTATTGTGTGTTCTGATTCCTCTCATGAGATCTTATGATTGTGTACAAATAATTAATGTAGTTTATGAAAATAATGTCTAAATGATGAATTAAAGATCTAACATTTTCCATCATTCTTGCAAGAACTGAAGCAATAGTCACTTGGAACAAAATTGAGAGAAAACACCTTCTGTACTATGACATGTAAAGTTCACGAAATAAATTACAACATCATGGGATAATAATAAACCAAATTTGAAACTGCAGAAATATAACGTCTACAGTCCAAGCAATACATTACAAAATGCTTACATAACTTTGTTTCTAAATTTATATATATTAAAAGTAAAATGAAAACTTAAAATTGTTTAATCATCTCATTTTAGAAATATAGGAAAAATGTAACTTCGTTTTACGCTTAAATAATAAAATATAATACAACCTTATTAGGATTTGTGAGGCTGCTCCTGTCGTAGCTTATGCGTTGTTCCCTATCCATCAGCAACCCATACGCTGCCTGAATTTTAAGAAATCGCACCTCTGATGTTTCTCCCTCTTCCAAGTTTCCAGTTCCATCATAAACTACAGAATTACAGGGTTTCAAACAATAAGTAATGTAAGGACATGAACTATTTGATAGGCAACTGAAAATGAAAGAAACCATTAACGACAAAATAATAGCAGCAAAGATTTAACGAACAATCTCCTATAAGACCAATATTTGCACAGTATTAGCTTATTGTTACATTAAATATTCCAGGAATTTCCCTTCCCAGTATTGTAAACAAAACATTCAGGCGTATGGCACATCAATGATGGAAAGTTAGCCTACCAGGGACGTTGCACATAATTTTAAAAACATTATTGTAGAATAATAAGAAAAAAACGCGATAGCCATAATTGTTTTAAAACTGTGCATATGGATATGTTTTAGACTTCATATTAAAGCTGAAACTGTAACAGCAACAGAAACGAAATTTTTTTTACTCTCGGTAAAAATTTACATCTATTGAATGGAACTGAGTTTCAACAATTTCCGTGGAATGATCTTCAGTTTATCATAAATTTTCAACTTGGCTCCGAGCCTCGCTGAGGCTCATGTCCTGCGTACATGGCAGTGCAGTGTGTTGCAATCGGATGCTAATCTAAAGTATTAATGCTGGTCATGACGCACATGGAAAAAAGGCTATGCGTTATGCATTTTTTGCGAATGTACAGACTTAAAACGTGGCAGGAAACTCAAATCCAGTTTTCCATGGTTTTTTATTGGGAGTTCGTATAAAAATAAGAGCAGAATATAAAATAGCCCATGAAGAAGTAGCAGTATTAAAAGAAATACTGCTAAATTAACTTTAATTAATTTCATTTCATTTACTTAATTTTTTCATTACATAATGCACAATTTTGCTACTGCGCCCTTTGAAATTTTTGGTGTGGATACAAAAACCCACAAAACTGTACAATGCGTGCATTCTACCTTCATGTGCGTACCCCATCAGTGTTTCTACAAAGGTGTTGCCATGTCCATTTTTATCATTACATTTTATGTCTGGTTAATAAATTAAATTGCAAATAAAGTAAATGCAAAGAAGTAAATCTATTCTAAGTTGGAGTGCTCCAGTGGAATGGAATCAATCTCGATCTTTATTTTTGCTCATGAAATATGTTTAGGTACATCTAACTCAAATAAAGATATCATGAAATCAACTCACAACCATGTTGTAGGCACTCATTGACTGAATTGAAAAAAAAAATAGACAAAGTTTGCCTATGCTATGGTCAAATGTTGCCATAAATGAATCTTATTTATAAGCATTCATTGCAACTATGACTAAATGCAACATTGTAGCATAGGCTAGAGCATTACATCTACAACATTGTAGTTGTGATGACCTAGACAACTACAATAATATTTTATTATTCATCAAGGATCAAACACCCTCTCCTTAAAGTGTACTTAATGCATAAGTAATAGATACTCGGTCACTTCATAATGATAACAGAATTTTATAAAGAGCATCTTGGTTAATTTTTTCAAGTAGTTAAGCTATGAGATCCAAATTAAATCTAAAAAATAAAAAAAATAAAGATTTTGGGTTCTTGTATAAAATCAAATAAGTAAATGAGACTCTTGTAAAGTGTCAAAGTTAATTCATTAGTGAAATGTATCCACATTCATGGATCATAGAGGACTTTGAGAAAACTTGGCATCAATTAAGTCAAAACATCTTAACAAGATCAAAGAAAAGGAGTAATATAAAGATGCATTGAGAACTTAACTTGTAGCATTTAATGATCTTAATTGATGAAAGGAGCCATGCCAAGTAGTTTTAGTCTATTATCATTTGTTTGCCCAACTAAAGTTAAGGCTAAGATTAACTTTGATGAAATGTAGAGGATTCACTACAAGAATATCATCTTAACCATGTTGAAGTTTGTAGTCATAGCTTATGCTCAATGTAAGACTAGTAATCAAAAATCATTAAAACATTTAAAAACATAATATAAAAAAATGAGAAGGGTTAATAATTTGCATGTGGATTCAACCAAGTTTGCAATAGAGGTTGTCAGAATAAAAACTTTGATTAATACGTCTCAAAGTTGGATATAAAAGTACCATGTGGATGATATGTCATGGGAATACATATAGTAGTAAACAAAAAGTGTTTCAGATTTTAACATTCGTCTCCCCACCCCAACCCTCGCAAAATATTTTTGAGTTTAGGCACCTTTCCACTCTAACATATTAGTATTTAGTAGAAGATAAATATAACATACTAGTTCTTCTTCAAGCACACCTCAAACTTACAACTTGGTAAATAATTTCATTCTTTAAATAAATACATTAATCCACGTATAATAAATCATCATTAATCTACAAGTAGGTTCTCAATCTATCATTGTAGGTCATAGTCAAAACCTAAGATTTTTTGTCTACATGTACCACCACATATGTAGCCAACATGCTACTTAGGTAAAACATAGGTAGAACCTAAACATATCTAAAGTGTTACTCTAACTAGAAACTTCTTGCCCAATTAAACCACCTCTCATTAACCATTAATCCATCATTCACTCGTAAACTATATATTAACAAACTATAAAAACCAATTCAGTTTTATTACTAAAACATTAAAGATGGAAGACATGAAGAAGCAAAATATTTACATTTAGCTATTCCAGTATCCAGAAGAGTACTAAGTAGCAAAGTAAGAATCAAATTACATCACTTTTAGGTTGAAATTAAAAGATGGAATAATGTGCAACATGAAAATAGAATTCATCAACTATGTTTACTACAACTAGCAAAATATGAAATTAGAATGTTGACTATGTTTACTACCAATAGTAGAATATAAACAACATGTATCCTTAAAATGATGTGAAATAAATTTCTTATAAAGAAAATGATAAATCTTTGGTCAATTTTTATATGAGTCATTCAAACTATTAGTGTTGATTTAGAAAATTATATAGAGTAAGTGTTCTAATGATCTAGGTAGAACTTTAGCCAATTGGCACAAAAAGGGGATTGGACTAAGGTCCCATGCAAAAGATCATATCACTGTGAAAAATGAAAAACAAGAATTTCTAGCATGACATTACAAAATGTTACTTGAGATAACCAAAACTGACATGGTGAGTAGTAGAAAATAGAGTTGATTGTTAACATATGCATGGTGGATGTTCCAACAGGAATGTGCCAATGAAAGGTAGTAACCATGGCTCATGAGTGTGACATCGCATTCCCATATGTCATGACAAATGTCAAACATACATAAGATTTGACATTATATGTAAAGAATGCAGTAGGGAAAAGACAAAAGAAAATGAAAAGAAAGCTTTATTAATATGGAGATAATGTATCTAGTTCATGCTCTAAAGGTTCTTTGGAATTATCTTTGTTCGACATCTATCCCATAGAGGCAATCCAACACTACCATCATAGTTAGACCTATCACTAACCAAAACAGATGGCTAGGTATCTTCCCATCTCACTTTACCTGGTACTCGTGACTCATCATTGTTAGCTTTGTAACTCCATATTGGCATAACCTCTAATTCTTGGGTATAAATATCTTAGGTCAAACCCCCAAAAGTTACCTTAAGAGACATAATCATTATTACAACATGTCCTTTCAAGTCTTATTACAACGTGTCCTTTCGAGTCTTATTACAACTTGTCCTTTTGGATCTTATTACATCATTTGTTACAAAGAGATATCATCTTTATTATAAAATGGTACTATTTGGGAATGGGGATGTGACAAACTACCCTTCCCCTCAACTTTTATTTATCCTAAATGAATCTATGCTAATGATGTTTCTTCATGGTCTAATGCTCCCTCCATGCTCTAATGCTCCAATGCTCCAATGCTTTGTTTTATCCTTTTAAAATGAGGTTGAGTATTTTGTAATTCTCCTGCTTATTCTAAAAACAAAATATAAGTGAGAAGAATATGTAGAAATTGAATCTTATTTTATCAATACTTACATTTATGTATAGGAAATGACAAGAGCTGAATTAAAGATCTATCAACCACCATCACAAGTCCTAACAAGCATTACACAAATTGCAACTTATATCTCTGGTTGTCTAAGTGAAGGTAGGGCAAATTATTTTTTCCATTTGTATTATCCTAAAATATTTTTCTTACCTAATTTAGAAATATAAATGAAATAAATAAAACAAATATAAAAGGTAAAAAAGTCCCTGATTTTTGTCAACCTTTAGGATTACGACACATAGTTGTAGTTCTATCATAAGGACTATGTGGTGAGATGGCCTTGTTTGGGATGGCAAGGCTTGATCTTGCTTCTTAATTTCTTCCTCAGGAAAAAATTCTAATAAATTAATAACTTGAAAGAATTGGGTATCATACCAAATATAATCTAGGGTCTCAATAAAGAAAGATGTTGATTTATCTTTAGTAATCATGGCAACATAATTAGTGAACTGTGGTTCTCAATGAAAACTGTCCATTATTATCTATAATCGAATACTAGGATTTAACTTGTCTACTAAAGGTTTGACACATGTAGAGTGTGTGCTAGCCAATAAAATGATATGATAAACTAATGAAAACATCTTTGTCAAATTGGGTTCTTCTTCCAAGGATTATTTCACTCTTATATATTTTAAGAATTAATAAACATTACTTCTAGCTTTCATGTTGAAGTCTCAAAAGAGGATAATTGGGACTAGCTTGAGATCAATATGGGTTAGGAATAGCTTGCACTTTAATCTTTCCTTAATCTAATCAATCAAGTAGAATACTTGACAAAGTCTGATATCTGGACATGTTGGTTTGAAGATCAAATGCATGTTTACCACACATACATGTCTTTTTGATGATTGGATTTTAAATGCCAATGCCAAGACTATGTGGCTTCTTCAGAATCTTGATCGTTCTTTCTTTCTCATGACTTGAATTTCTAGAATTTTGAAAATCATGTCTTTTAATCTCTATTTAAATCTTTATATCAACTCAAACTTGGCTCCTTTGTAGAAGATTGCGTAACCATCCATGTTGTGGTTCCAACAATAGGTTAATCTGTATGGCTTGTAGGAAGAATTATTACATGAACTTTTTCTTGTAGATACATTTGTATCCCAACTTTTTCAAATCACATTGGAGTTGGTATAAAAACTCCCAAGGGAGAACTTCTTGTACACACAATACATTTGCGTTTAGACTTTGTACTTTTACAAGGATGCATGGTTATTGGTACTCGTGTCAATTCAAGATCCAAGGTGGACATAGTAGATGTTTTCTTCCATTGGCTAGGGATCTTGCAAGCACATAGTATGTTGTAATCATCATGTTTGAATTTCTCCTAGCTCATTCCTTCTCATGGATATCATATGCATTGTTGGGACAAGGTTATGATTCTTCATGATGATGGATGTCTACTACCAAATGATATAGCTACACGTTAGATTAATATACATCTTCTTGACGATTTTGGTTCACCAACTAATTCTCCAATTGCTTGATTTATTGGATTAGTAATGATTTGGCTACATTTCCTAAACTCTTAATGACCTTTCTACCCCCCTTAGAACACCGACTCCAGCAATGTAATTAATGATATAGTAGGCGTTATTGGCCTAAGTTAAGTTATATGCATAATCTAATCACTAATTGTAAGAGCCAATATGATCAAAAGAGGTTAGATTTGTTAGTCCCAATAATTAGATTGTTAAGCATGATTAGTTGGTCTAGGTTACAACCTTAGTAAGGCATGATTTAAACTATTAACTAATTATCAACTTCTTGAATGACCAATCTGACATCACTATTGGATTTCGAAGGGTAAAATGTTTAAAATTACTATTTATATGTTAGAAATAAATATCAAATACTTGAGTTATGCTAAATTGAGCATCTAAGGCTCTTAAGACATGCTTTAAGGGTAAGGATTAAAAACTAACTTTTAAAGTTTCATAGGATAGATTTGATCTCATCATTGTATTCGAGAGGTTGAAATCTGCTAGAAATGACTCTTCATTTGCCAAAAAAGACTTCTAGAATCAAAAGTTATGGGGTTTCAAAATCTAGAGTTTGTGCATGGATTTTAGGACTTCTCGAGAGTGTAGGGTGAAGGGTGTGGCATGTGTCTATTGAATCACTTATCTTGTTGAGAAAATGATTCAATAAATGAAGAATAAAGTCATATATATATATATAAGAATTTCTTGGAAAAAATCCAAAATTTCCACTTTTCAATGGATGCATAAAAGTGTAAAATTAAGTGAAGAATAAGTAATAAAGATATTAAGTGAGGTTTTATTAATGCTTGCTTAAGCATATTATTATAGTCCAATAGATATATAAAAGGTTATTTGATAAAGGATCCATTGGTATGAGTATGAGTGTGAGTGTATCATATGTCACTATCACAGTGACAATTTGCATTAATATGCACCATTTTGTCCCAAGGACTAGTAAAATCAAAATAGCAGAATTCTTGGGTCATCTCAATTAATTCATAAACTACACATTTTGTTGGATCATTATAGTGTACTTGAATTTAAGTTAGGATCAAGAAGGATAAGGTTGTTTCTCATTTTTCAGCCTCAATTTTTGGTTTAAAATTTTGAAATTATACTTTACAAAAGTATTTAAATTTTAATTTAATTAAAGCATTTTTTTCAAGAAATTTTAATAAATGACATCTTCCAAATCATAAGTCTGATCGAGATGAAATTGGTACTATTGGAATCGTCTCAAATAGCAATATGTGTTGGACAAGGTTTTAAGGTTCAAAAACTACATTGAATTCTATGATTTTAAAAGAATAAAACAATCTATTTTTGTTGAATTAACCTTAAAAGGCTGACGTATGGGCAACATGGGGACTTCTAAGTGACTCAAGTTTGATTACAAATTATAAAGTGACTCTAGGTTTGCTAGACTTTGGGTTCCCCTATGAATCTTTTAGTAATGACCTTTACTAGTTAAATAAGGGTGAGGGAATCTTATAACTAGTTTGGATTTGTTACTGATTTTTGGGTCCTAGATAAGGGGATACAATATCAGGTTATTGAGATTTGAGTATTTAGCAAGGTAAGATCCATAGCGAGATAATGTCTTAGAAAACATTGACTATAGCTTACTAGCATAGATAGCTTTAGTCAATTAAGAAGAAACCTATATTAATAAGATATGGATAAGAGTTACCTAGATGGATGTTACCTTTATCTTATTAGAGTCTCTTGTTGTTGTTGTACCTTGTCAAACATAGTCGAATCTCCTTAAAGTCCAATCATGGATACACATGGAAGTCACTGGGAAAGCATCTTCTTTATTGACATGGTTTATCTTGAACATGATGCGCATTTGGTGGTGGTCCATGGTTCTCCCTAGATTGTGGCTCTATGATTCATCATCAAATTGTAGTTGGTCCTTGATTATAATTAAGCCTTGGTTGTGTTTTGCTCTAATACCAATTGTGAAATCTCATTTTCAGATGTCATGCAAATGTTAAATATATGTAACATTCAACATTATGCATCAAGAATACAATAGGGAAAATGTAGAAGGAAATGAAAAGAATGCTTTGTTAATGTAGAAATAATGTTTCTAGATCATGCTTTGAGGGTTCTTTGGGGTTATCTTCATTTGGCATTTATCTCTTAGATGTAATCCAACACTGCCACCATAGTTAGGCCTGTAACTAGCCAAAAGGGCTGGATAGTCACATTTTTGTCCCACTTCACTTAGTACTCATTACTTGCCATTGTTGGCTTCGCAATTCTATGCTAGCATGACCTTTAATTCTTATCTATAAATATCTTTAAGTCAAACCCCCAAAGTTTACCTCAAGAGATATGCTCATTATTACAATGTATCCTTTTAGGTTTTATTATTTTGGCAGAGAGGCCAACTTGTCTCGTAGGATGGGGGGGGGGAGTGCATTTTTCGCCCTCCATCTCACGTGCCACGTAAGATCCCATGAAATGGGAAAAAACATGAACCGAAGAGCCACACCTTTTCATATTCCTGTTGCGCAGAATGTGAACCAAAAAGCCATAGCTTTTCATATTCCCACTGCACACATAAAAAGGCCAAATGCAACCAAACGCAAAATGGGAATGAGAATTCCATTTCCATTCTATCTCCATCTCTGTTTACAACTGCTACTATAGGCCACCTGGCCCAACTGAACCAACTTTGATGATGCCAACTTCGGAGCTCTACTAGAGTGCTGGAAAGGCACCTACGATGGTGGCCCATGCTTCAACTGCAATAACAAGCTCATCGGCATGCGCTTCTTCAACCAAGGTAGCAATAAGGCAGTAGGCCAGTCGGCCCTTGCTACACCCTTGCTTAACACCAAGGGCCACGACATGCACACATCATCAACAATCATAATACAATTTTTCTTATAATAGCTAAAAGATCCCTTCATTTAGGTTTCTTTTTTCTTGGATAAAATTTATATGTGAATTAGGCCAATATGTTTCTTGAGTAGCTTTATTTGAATGTATATTTTAAGCATAAAATTTTGCAGGTAGGGGCAAGANTAATGTATATTTTAAGCATAAAATTTTGCAGGTAGGGGCAAGATGAGGGGTAAAGCCAGAGGCATTCGAGGAAAGACAGTAATGACTATAGTTGAAGCTATAGCCTGAGGGGAAGGGTCTTCTGAAGTTTCTATGTCAACAATAGCCTTTGGTTATTGGAATCTCTTTCTAGAAACAAATTTTTTGCTAGTATTTTTATGTGTGTTTTTGTTAATTTTTTATAGTAAATTGTAACGTGTTGAACATTACATTTTGATGATTTTGTGCAATTTTCATAGTTTCACTTCAAGCTAAGCTTTTCTGTCATCAGTACTTAGTATGCCTTCCTATACATTTGCATTCCCAATGCAAAAACATAACAAAGTTTGGTTTTGTTCCTTTTTCAATGCTTTTTGGAGTGGCAGGGAGTTCTGAAGTTGTAATTTTCTACTACTATCTTGAGTAATATTCTTTTGCTACACCCTTTTTCAATGTAAAGGAACATTTGTAAGTTCATTTTCTCTTTATCTCATTGTATATTTTGTGTAGGTTTTATCATTTCTATGGCTGTGCTTTGAAATTTAGTAGTTACCATGGAGTAGATGCATTCAGTTGTTACGATTGTGACTACTTTTTCATTTACAATATGCATTTTAATAAAATGCAAAAGCATTAGCATTAGCACATGAAAATTATTAGCCAATTTGAGATGTCAGCCTAACTTCGGTCATAATTTTAACAATTTTTCTTGCTTATTGGAAAGACTTAAAGAGTTCAAATTTGATAATTTCTTCTTACCTTCTCGCATGTAGTGAGGCCTTTTTTCTATGTACATATTCTTTGATTGATGGAATCTAATGGATAATATGGTTGTTAACCTGGTAAATTTTAAAAATGAGAACTTCTGCACCTCTCGCAACCTAGACCCTGGAAAGATCTCTAGCAAGATCATGTTGTGATGATCCTAGCTAATGCCAAGGAAAACAATGATGAGCTCTCTACTGACGCACATGTCTTGCCATAATCATAAATAACCAATTATTTATAAATCTTCCCTAGTCAAAGAGTCACTGTAGGAGAGCCAATGATTATATTTATCTCGATTATTCATAATCTTGATTATATATAATGATTTATTTATAATCATAAACATAAATGATTATATATAATGATTATAAACATTTCATCATAAATAAAGTCGGTTATTTATAATCATTTCATTATATATATCTTATGGATAATGCTAACCGAGATATAATCATTATGGGTTAGCATTATGAATGAATAAATAATATCTCTAAAATTATGGATTATGAGTAATATTTCATCATATCTTGGCTTTATTTATTATGAAATATTTACCGTTTGAATGAATCTTATAATCCATAATATCTCAGATTATAATTATGGATTATTGCTCTAATTATAATAATCTCATAACATTTATTGGATTCCACAATAAGTATAATATAATAATTATGAATGAGGTGTTAGCATCATTCATATCTTGTCCATTGTAATAATAATGTCAATATACAAAAGCCCGTGATATAATAATAACATTACTTATACATTTGTAATGTAATTTTTTATATCTCCACGAACGAATATGCATTACAAATATATGTTGCAATGCCAATTTAGTTTGATCTCTTCGTATTCCCTCACCCACATGCACCACATGCATAGGAGCTAAAGAATCAGTGCAGGGGAGTTGAATTTCTACTCAATTAATTTCCCCTAACCCCTAAGCTTCCCGTTCCTCTCTTTGTATTCCCTCACATGCATGCACCACATGCAAGGGAGCCAAAGAGTCACTACAGGGGAGCCGAATCTCTATTCAATTGATGCCCTCTGACCCTTGGGCTCCCCATTCATCTCTTTGTATTCCCTCACGTGTAGGGCTCAACATGGGTAATAATGAATATTTATTATTATAAATGGTGGGTGATATTGAATATTTATTATTATTATAAATGGTGATGGTTACGATTACAGTAATAATGAATATTTATTATTATTATAAACGATGACGATTATGGTTACAGTGATGGTTACGATTATGGCAACAGTTAAGGTGATGACGATTACGATGTGATACAGTATTTAAAGATATTGAACTTAGGCATCATGTTACAAGATTAAAAAGTGCAATATTGGAATTTATGCATTTTTAGAAACATGGATTCTGCTGCTATTAGTCCCAATAGAGAAGGTGAAGAACACTTTCTTCAAGATCAACAACAACAACCATCTACTACAACAAGTAGTGCAACAACTATCTACTACAACAAGTAATGCAATCTCTGCTTATATGTGAAGGTGCAAGGGTAATGCTTACTGTTAACCTTTGGCCTAAAGCAGGATTTGTGAATGGTGCACTTGGCATGATTCACAGTATTATGTATCTTTAAGGTAAATAGCCACCTGCATTACCATTATACGTTATTGTTGATTTTGACTCCTACATTAGATGTGCCTTTGATAATGGTAATCCTCATCATGTGCCAATTGTACCTATGGTCCAAGGAGCATCTCGTCTGTCACCATTACAATTGGCATGGGCCATGACTATTCATAAATTTCAAGGAATGACACTAGATAAGGCTACTATTCACATTCATTTAAGAGAAGTTATGGGTCTAACATTTGTTGCATTATATGGAGTTAAGACCATTGATTCTTTAAAGATTCATCCTCCTTTTCATGTGCAAGATATAGAAAGATTTCAGATGCTAAATATCTTTAAAGTAGAATTGCACAAGAAGTTTGTTTTGCTCAATTGGAAAATTAGGCATATTCAGTTCACACTTATTATAGTATTTTGCCTTTTTCCCAATCCTATTATATAGCTCTATAATGTTTGTTACAATAATTGTGCAATGTATTCCTTCATCAACATATACAAAATATATAAACTTTTATTCTAACCAATTTATGTTTACCAATATATATTATTTGGAATGCAAATAGTGATTGATGAGATGCGATATCATGTACATGATATTGCGTCTTGCCTCATCTTCTATAACTAAGAGGCGGCGCCCTTTGTTCCCGAGAGTTAGACTTAGACCCTTAGCCAAATTCTTGCAGTTTAGTCATTCCAGAGCTAGAATAATTTTTGTGTGCCCGTAGTAGGAGTCATAGAGTGAATGGATATTTATTTGAGCAATTTGTACTTGAGCACACATTTGTGTACAGCAATAAAGATGAACTTTATGATAAACCTTGCAGCATACAGATTAAGCTAATTAGTAATTAATTATTATTGAATGTTTAATGCTTTCATAGTTTATTAATTTCTTTCTCAACCCTTGACCCTCTTAGTTAAGTACACTTAGTACGACCGCTTCAAGCAAGCGTGTAGCACTTGGTAACCCAGTAACGATTAGCGTTTGGTAATCCCAACAGCATTGCACTGGTTCAGGATGTGTACGACAAGTGGGAACAGATACTAGTGTTAGGAACATTTAGAAACTAGTTAATGAACAGTTAATGTAAGTTAGCCACTTATTTCTCTCTCCCTCTCCTTATAAGCAGAAGACATCAAAAAGGTAAATGCTATAAAAATCATATACCTCAAGCTTATTTAACCATACAACCATGACAATACAAGTAAGTTTGGGAAGACAACGATTGACTAACCCTGAGTGTTCCATTAAGGCACGTAAGCACTTAGTCCTTGGAGTTCGACCGAATCGTGCGTGAAACGCTCGTATTCGTATGGTTAAGTGTAGGGGTACCTCGCCACTCATCATTGGCGCTGTTGCCGAGAACTTAGTTGTTTGTGCACTGCGTAGAACATAGAAAATCATTCATATCATTGGGACACTAGAACAAACCGTTAGGGTTAATCAAAAGAAGGACAAGACAATGGTACATTGCACACCAAACAAGACAAGATGTCTTCTTCTTCGCATAAGAGCACTTCACCACCTAGGACTAACACAAGAGACAGTCGGTGGCATACTACACGTAACCAAGATTCGTTAGTTCCTCAACAGTTTCGTGTGGTATATACTCATTACAATGAGTATATACTCGATTTCACCTTTATTCTCCACCAAGATGAACAACTGCGTTGGAGAGACTTGGAGTGTTGCCTCCAGACTAATCAGTCCCCAACATGCTCCTTCATGTTCTCACAAAAATAGGCATGCTGCTTTTATACACAAAATACGTTGCATGTGATCATGACACAAGGGACTATCATCCCACAGAAGCGAAATGTCAAAGGGGCTTGCAACAAGAGAGATATCATACATCCTTGAAAGGTAAATGATCTCATAACGCTCTGCACGTCTTGAGCGAAATTGAGGGTGGTGAACCTGCTTCAACAAGTTCTCCACAAAATGAAATTCCCCCTCCTAACAATGGTTAGGAGGTGGTGTATCAGAACCTCCACTCCACTATTCACAACCCTGGTTCTAATACCCACGAACACGAAGTGTTCAACGAGGGAACACAAAAACACGATAAGGGCGGACGTTCTGATCATGATCACAATTGGGGCCAAGACCACCGAAGAGAAGGTAGAAAACATTGTCATGGCAATGGTTCTCCTTCTTCTTCACCTTCATCATCACCTTCACCTTCTCCTTCAGTGTCCGGACGTAGTCATAAGGAAACTAATCGTGAGGATAAAGGAAAACAGAGTGAAAAACATCGATGAGACAGTCGAGAACGAGGACAAGGGCACTATAAGGAATCAAGGCATAGAAGAAGGGAGAGTAGGGAACCGCGTAGACACCATAGACACTATGAATGAGATGATCATGAAGAACCCCTACTCGCAACTAGAAGCATGCTAGGTATAATGGAGGCTGTAAGAGTTCCAACAAGGCACCAAAAGGATAATAGGATCAAGAGGTTAGACATGAACAACATCCCACGATTTGAAGGGGGATACAATGCTAACCCTCAAAATCATTTACAAGCATTCCATAATGCATGTGTCTTGTAAAACATAGAGAACGAATGGCAAAAACTAAATTTGTTCCCAAGGACACTAGTGAAAGCAGCGGAAAGCTGGTACCGGTCCTTAGAACCAGAATCCATTCGGAGGTGGAGTAAAATGTTAGAATTGGTCAATAATAAGTACCAAACGTACTCCCAAGTGTCTAACCTGCAAAAGAAAATCCAAGGATGGAAGCAAGGAAATCATGAACCCTTGGATGCTGCCATGGGCTGCTATTACGCATTGTTACACCGTTGCCCTGGCCATGGTTATTCGTAGTAGGATCAACTACGCCATCTCGTGGATGGACTTAGGCATGAAACAAGGAGAATCCTTGGGACATATGCCCAAGAAAGATTATCAGATCTTAGGTCTCATCAAATTTATAGATTGCTAGAGCAAGTAGCCAAGGAAGAAGGTGAGCTATGAAAGAGAGAAAGTGCAGAAGAATACAACCAAGATCCTTCCCTCCAAAAAAGGGGAGTGAGATTTTGTGAGGAGGAGAAAGAGTCACCACTCGAAGAGATGGTGAATAGGAAAACTTTGCCGCTCCAAAAGTTAACAATAGAAGTATCAACAAAGGTAGACCAGATGTGGGACTCCCTGGATAGTAGGTTTGAAACTATTCTTAAAATTGTAGAGGAGTCTAGGGAGCAAGGTGGTGACCATGACAAAAAGGAAAAGAGAGATGTGGATAATGCACATAACAAGGGTAAGGGCAAAATGGCCATCACAGAAGAGGTTATGGATTTCGACACAGACAATGACGGTGGATGCGAAATATGCCAATATGATCATCCTAAGGGATGTTGCTTAGTGATCTCACATCTACAAGAGTCTGGGGTGTATGCACTCAACCCACGACTTAACAAACGACAAGCACCCCCAACAGTTACCTTATCCCAAAGGTAACCCAAGGAAGTTCCACCAATCTTCAACATATTATCCAAGTGGAAGTCCACCACAACTAGTTGAGTAACATCAACAGTGGCAATACCCACAGTCATGGGGGATGCCACCACCAAGGCAACAATACCCCTACCGGCAACCGGACCCGTATGGCTACTACGTGCAGCATCCAATCTTTCCACATGACTCTGTTGGTCACATTACACCACAACATCACTACCAAGCTCGTGAGTATTATAGAACTCCTTCTCCTAGGGGAGATAACCCATAAACATACCATCCTTCAAATCCATCCGCAACTCTAACACCAATGGCTCCATTACCACTCGCTCCAACAATGCAAGGGGAACTCCATACTCAACCGTAGCAACGCAATGTCACGAGGGCTATAAATCTTCAACCCACTGCTGGTTCTGATAACCATATGAAGAGAAGACCTTTCTTCAGAACCAACATTCCAACCAACCCTGACAACCACAAGCGGTTGAACCTCTGAACACCTCCTCGTCAAATAAGGCTTCAGAGCTCCCTTCAAATCAAACATCGAACTCAAGGCATACGATTATGTTAACACATGCTGTTACTGACTCGATTAAGGTTGGCTACCTTCCCAGGAAATTCTCTGATCCTAGAAGCCCTCTAATCTATCTCCAAATAGCTGGGAATGAGCCATGAAAAGCTCTTCTGGACTCTGGTTCTGGAGTCAAATTAATATCACAAGAGATGTACAAAGCCTAGAACCTGCCTCCATTAAGGAAGAGCATTATTACAAAGCCTGGAACCTACCTCCATTAAGGAAGAGCAATATTTGCTTAGAGCTAGCTGACCAATCCATCACTGTCCCCTTGGGACTGGTGGAGGACATCATTACCATTGTGTGTGGGTGGTCGTACTCAGCTGATTTCCTAGTGATACAAGTGAATAACAATAAAGGGGACTTCCCAATAATAATGGGAAGGGCATGGCTAAGTACCATAAATGCATGCCTAGGAATTCGTGATCTTTCCCTTAAAATATCTAAGGAGAACACTTTTGGGAAGATTGAGAATAAGAAGGTTCCATGCATCACATATAGTGATACGGGGTGCGATTGTGTGCAAAAATCATGGGTTCTGCAAAGTTCAGCATTGCCTATATGCAACTAGTATGCACAAGACATTAATATACAAAAGTGCCTATATGTAGCAGCCACACAACAAGAAGACACCCAGTGGCTGATAGCTAATCAAGAGAGAAATTCTCTAACGTGCATGGAATTAACTGAGGGAATAACCTGCACCTACATCGAAAGCATAGATGCACTAGAGCAAGTTCGTTGCCAAATTCCAAACCTTAACCTACAGAACATCAACTGGGAGAAGTTGGAAATTCCTAAAAAAGTCAAACAAGAGCCTTAATAAGAGATTGTTAGTCAATGTACAACATACCAAACCTTTCCATGAATTTAGAATGGTCAGTGCACATAATACCTCTGAGAAAGGATGACCCTGCTCACTATTTCGGATCTCCTCCTTCCAACTCAGTCATGGGGGAGATGGCCAACTCTGCTAACCAATTGAGACCCTCAATTCCTTTTTAAATTTTTATTTTACACATTTTTGTTTTACAAATTTCTTTAACTTTTCTTGTTTTTGTTTTGCAACATCATTTATACTTTTTCATTTCTTTGTGTGATTTTTTACTTTGCTTGCTTTTATTTTTGTCTTTGTTTGTTTTGTTAGGTTCTTCACCTAATAAGTGCTCCTGATGGTGGTATAAATTGTATTCTATTGATTACTAATGTTTGGTTTTTACCTTTGAGTTATAATATTGATACTAAGGTATGGTACTTTTGATATATAATAGGCAATGAGTACATGTCATCCGTGCATTGATGAATTTCTATGGTCTCTCTTGTATTGGAATTGTACGGTCCCTTTCTTAATAATAAAACTATTAACGAATTGGTGACTGGGCATTTCTTAAATCGAGGAAGGACTCAAGGACTGAAAAAGGTGTGACTTCAAGGGGATTTGATGCATTTGTGCTGGCCATTCTCTTGGGTGCTGAGATGTTTTCTTCTTGAGTTTTCCTTACCATTTTGACATTGCTCCATTATCGAGAAGCTGAGCTAATAAAAATAAATCTTTGCATGGTGTGGTTTTCACGATAAAAAAATAGTAAGAATTCAAAGCACACCCCTTAGACAAAATAATCATCTAGGATATAAGCACTGGTTATGGAACTAAACAAACATGTTCCCTCTAACTAAGGCCCTTTCTCGCTTCCTACTTTTCCCTTTCTAACTAATGGTGGTGATTCTTTGGTGGAAGCATTCTTGTTACTTCAAGTGGATGGATTGGCCAAGTGTATTAATGCAAAGTTAGTGGATGTGGATTGTTTGAGGTTGGATTTGGAATGAGATCTACTTAGTCACATTAACCATAAATACACAAGGGATTGTACAGCACCTTGTTCTTGGGACTCCATTCCATTCTTTTCTTCCCATCATTCTTTCTCCATTCTCCACCTCATTGTCGTTTGTATCAGTAGTATATATTTTGGTTGATACATTGTTTTCTCTTTGGTGAATTCTTAGGGTTAAGTCTTTAACTCTTGCTTCCAAAAGACATTTCCAGAGCCTACAAACTCTTTGAATGTGGGTTTGTCAAGGCATCAAAGGCATGAGCCTCCTTTGGGGAGGATCCACTGAGATTCCTATTTGGTGCATCAGTTAACTTCTTTCCCTTAACATTTACGCAATCAACATTTGTTTTGTTCATTACCATCTTTGACATCCATTTTATCAGCGTTGCCATTATTTCTTTTTCTCCATCTTTCTTTTTCCTTATCTTTTTCCATTCTATCGCTACTAGAGGATTGCTCTTAGTCATGGGGGCCCTGGTCCAATTTTTTCAATTTTTCCTAAACCCTACACCTTGGGTAGTCACTAGTGTTATATCTCTAGAATCCGTATCGACCATATCACAACTCAGCTAATAGACCTTACACCGAAGCAAGGTATCAACTGTATTGTGATTTACTTATCCTTGCTCATATGTGACTGTGTTGTGTGTGCAGATGGCAATCATACAGCAATGGACTGGACCTGAAGGAAACACTCAAGATGGACTGGTGCTGGAATAGTCATGCAAGGAACAAGATTGATGGCGCACTCATGGATGAACAATGGAAGGCGCGATTTTGGCATCGGCCGCAACACGTCTTCTCCTTTTCTCTCTCTCTCTTCTCTCTCAGCTATCAAATAAGGCTGAATGTCAAATGTGTATAGTGTTCACTCTTGTGATCATGAACACTAATGTTGCCATGTATTACAATGTTGATCCATTCACATGTCACCTCATTCACCATCAGTGTCATTCAAGTCAATAATCCCGTACCTTTCCAATATTTTGTCAAGAACTCGAGTACAAGTTTTTATTTAGTCATGGGGGTATGATGAGTCATGATATCGCATCCGCCACGCGATATCACATCATGCCTCATCTTCTATAAATAAGAGGTGACGCCCTTTGTTCCCAAGAGTTAGACTTAGACCCTTAGCCAAATTCTTGCAGTTTAGTCATTCCAAAGTTAGAATAATTTCTGTGTGCTCGCAGTAGGAGTCATAGAGTGAACGGATCTTTATTCGAGTAATTTGTACTTGAGCACACATTTGTGACCGGCAATAAAGACAAACTTTGATAAACCTTGTAGCATATAGATTAAGCTAATTAGTAATTAATTATTATTGAATGTTTAACGCTTTCCTAGTTAATTAATTTCTCTCTCAACCCTTGACCCTCTTAGTTAAGTACACTCAGTACAACCGCTTCGAGTATGCTTGTAGCGCTTGGTAAACCAGTAACGATTAGCGTTTGGTAATCCCAGTAGCGTTGCACTGGTTTAGGATGTGTACGGAAAGTGGGAAAGGATACTAGTGTTAGGAACCTTTAGAAACTAGTTAATGAATAGTTAATGTAAGTTAGCCACTTAGTTCTCTCTCCCTCTCCTTATTAGCAAAAGACATCAAAAAGGTAAAAGCTATAAAAATCATATACCTCAAGCTTACTTAACTATACAATCGTGACAATACAAGTAAGTTTGGGAAGACAACGATTGATTAACCCTGAGTGTTCCATTAAGGCGCGTAAGCACTTAGTCCTTGGAGTTTGACCGGATCGCGCGTGAAACGCTTGTATTCATATGGTTGAGTGTAGGGGTACCTTGCCACTCATCAGTGATGATAACTTAAAAAATAAAAAAATAATTAAATTCTACTCATAGCCTGTGAAATTACTCCACAAGAGAACTTACAGGTCTAACGTTTGTTGCATTATCTAGCGTCAAGACCATTGATTCTTTAAAGATTCACCCTCCTTTCCATGTGTAAAGATATAGAAAAATTTCAGATGCTAAACATCTCCAAGTAGAATTGCACAGGATGTTCGTTTTGCTCAATTGGAGAATTAGGTATATTAAGTTCACACTTATCATTTTATTTTGCCTTTTGCTCAATCCTGTTATGTAGCCCTATAATGTTTGTTGCAATAATTGTGTAATGTATTCCTTCATCAACATATACGAAACATACAAACTTTTATTTTAACCAATTTATGTTTACCAGTATATATTATTTGGAATGCAAATAGTGCTGATAACTTAAAAAAAAAATTAAATTAAATTCTACTCATAGCCCATGAAACCGGTACACAAGAGAACTTACGGGTCTAATGTTTGTTGCATTATTTGAAGTCAAGACCATTGATTTTTTAAAGATTCATCCTCCTATCTATGTGCAAAAATACAAAAAGATTTCAGATGCTAAACATGTCCAAAGTAGAATTGCATGGGAAATTCGTTTTGCTTAATTGGAGGATTAGGCATATTAAGTTCACACGTATCATTGTATTTTGGCTTTTGCTCAATCCTATTATATAGCTCTGTAATGTTTGTTGCACTAATTGTGCAATGTATTCCTTCATCAACATATACAAAATATATAAACTTTTATTTTAACTAATTTATGTTTACCAGTATATATTATTTGGAATGCAAATAGTGATGATAACTTAAAAAATAAAAAAATAATTAAATTCTACTCATAGCCCACAAAACCGCTCCCGCTCCACTAGCTTATATATATATATATATCTATCTATCTATCTATAAATTGGCCGAGATGATTTTTTTTTTTGAAAATGATGTTAACCAAGCCCGACTATTGGACGAGGTAACAAGATAACTAAAAACGGAATCACTCATCTCTCCTCCATTTCTCTACCAGTTACCTAATGTAGTTTTACCCTCTTGGCCAAGTTTGTTGTTTCTTTGTTTGTTCATGACATTTTTGAGCATTATTTATGTGAGAGATTTGTTGTTTCTCCTCCATAACTAGTTTGTTGTTTCTCAAAAACACCATAAACAAACAAAGAAAGAGCAAACTTGATCGAGAGGGTAAAACTAAATTGGGTAATTGGTAAAGAAACAAAGGAGGGATGAGTGATTCTATTTTTAGTTATCTTGTTACCTAGTCCAGTAGTCGGGCTTGGTTAACAGCATTTTTTAAAAAATCATCTCGGCCAATTTATAGATATATATATATATCTAACCTAGTATTATTTGTTACGAAGTGACACCATGTTTGTTATGGAATGACAATAAGCATTTTATGCATGGGTGAATGGGATCATGATTTAGAAGAAGTTTGCTGGGTTCAGGTAGATCATTTAAATCATTTTAGATTGTGAAAACTTTTTCATTTTTTGGCCGAGAGGCCATTACCAGTCATATTTCAGTAACGCTAACTTTGTCCATAACGCTGACTAACATTGACTTTCCCAAGAGGCCATTACCAGTCATATTTCAGTAACGCCAATTTTGTCCATAACACTGATTAACGCTGACGTGTTATGAAAGGTTTAGTCCCGGCAAAACAGAAATACGTTTAGAAAGGTTGCGTAATACGTTTAGAAAGGTTGTGTGATTCTCATTCCTATAAATACAGATCATGCTAGGTGATAAAACGTGAAAACAACGCATGGAGCAGGACGAGGAGGAGGGCTCGAGTTCTGTGCAAAAGCAGATCCAACATTCTAGCTGAAGACAGAAATGACGCATGGACCAGCAGGAGGAGGAGGGCTCGAGTTCTGTGTAGAAGCAAATCTAGCATTTTGGCTGAAGATAGAAACAACGCATGGATCGGGGCGTAGAACAGGATCGGAGTGCGGATCGGGGCATGAAATAGGAGGCCGAGGCCGAGGTGAACGCATGCGCTGCGCAAAGGGCGGGAGGTGGGTGGATCGCCCAGATCCAAAATGTCAAGGGCCACTAGGGCCTAAAATTCCAGATTTGCGACTGAAACTCGCAAATCTGTTAGAACCGAGGCCTCTGCTGCGACCACGACCAGCAGATCTGCCAAAGCCACGACCTTGACTGTGGCTGCGGCCACGATTGCATCCGCGAAACGAGGTGGAGCTTTCATTTGGCCATGACCCCCTGCCGCCTCTGTAGAGCACCCAGAACACGTCCTCGCCCATGTGCTGCCTTCGAAGCATTGTGCCTAACACGTTCACCAGAACCGTATCCAAGACATTGTCAGCGGCCAGGCATGTGCACATGCTAGGAAGCTTAAGCCTCCACCGAAAATATGACCGTCGGTGCCCACAGTAGGGTAGGTGCCGACCGAAAAAGTGTGCATCTGGGAGGCTCCTGCGATGGCGCTATACAATTGGCCCAGCCTAGCGCCGCCCTCCACCCATGCCGTGGAGGTCACGAGATCGACTTGCATGGCGTCCATGCACATAAGGTCTAGCATGGCAAAATGTTGCTCCTACAACCATCGTTGTACCGCCTGAAATCGTCAGTCACCGGCTGGAAGGAAACAGAGACCGTGGAATCGCAGGACACACACAAAAGACCCTGCCTTCGCCTGAGGGCGAGCTGGAATGCACGAAGGCAGAGTACCTTGGGTGGTCCGCACACGGATCAGACAAGGATTTACCCGCACGTATGCCGAAGTGCTATACGCTGGGTTATGCATAAACAGCGTAAACGGGCATAAACGAGAGCGTAAACAGCATAGTAGATATAACAGGGCGTAAACGTAAACGAGTGTAAATAGAAAACATGCGAGAAATTGACGCAAACTGTAAACAGTGGTATTACAGAGTCAAAATACAGTGCACCGGTCTGACGCAGTTGTGATGAACACAAGGCGGACGAAAAGCCCCGGTGGATGTAAGGATGACTCGGTGGATTTGCACGGTAGGCGGAGCGTAGAGACTGTGTGCACGGCATACAGGGCTTTCCAGCGTAAGAGTGTTTCAGCTCTGATGTGCAACGTAAATGTCTTTGGTATGCTCTGGGATTTTCGCCAACCGTCCCGGGTGAAGTGGAAAAGTGGGGTTTTTATACCGGTTGTTACGCTAGACTCGGGTTAAGAGACATGTGGCACGTTGACCGAGTGCATACAATTTACAAATATACAACATATTACATCTGCTGGGCGTATATGCTGGGCGTATACGCTACATCAGGTCGGCGTACACGCTGGGCATATACGCTGGACGTGCTGGGCGTGTGAACTTGGGTGGAGATGCCATGGACGCTGGGCGTACACGCCGACAATGGCTGGGCGTATACGCTGACGGTCGCCGACTTGCTTCAATTCTTGCTCTTCGGTGTTGTCTTCATTCTGTCATTGAGACTTCATTGTCGGGCGTGTGCATCTGTGGTGCCGAGCGTACAGGCGAGGCGTGTACATTGGGTGCATAAGTCGGATGTCTGCTGGGCGTATACGCTAGGGATGTCGGGTGTATACGCTGTTGATGCTAGGTGTATACGCTTATACTGCACACTTAGCAAAAAGTAAGCCTTTTGATTCTAGAAGTTGCAATGTGCAACACCAAATGTAGCCGTGGCCGTTTGTGGGTCCCAGGGACCTGCTTCTTGCTGGGGAAGCACTAAGCTCGAAATTTTGTGGTGTTTCATTGGCCCCTCTTTGTTGACACTTGGAGGAATCTACTTGAGAAGCGTCGACAAAGAAGTGCAAAACACCACAAGAAACTTGATATAGACTTTGTTCTTTGCCACTTGACTAGACATCATCGCACCGTGTTCAATAGTACATGGGATCGAAAAAGGGAAATTTGTAGTTGATAGGAGAAGAGAGATTGTGGGGAGTGGCGACTCCCCAAGAAATTATGCTGGGAAATGGGGTGCTCGGGTGTGTGGCATGCTGGTCCTTGTCAATAGCCATTGTTTAGCAGACTCGGAGTTCAGACATGCAATGTGCATTCTTTGGCGGAACAAGGCTCCTGATTAGTGTTCAAGAGCGCTTGTTGGCAAGACCAAAGCCACGGGGAGGTGTGTTACATGCTTTGGAGGAACAGGGCCTATGTTTAATGTTTAGGGGGACCTGTTGGCGGAGAGCCGAAGCCATGCAACTAGATACTTCTTGGCCGTTTTAGACATGAGTACTTAGTTTTGAGACAACTGCCTTCCCGCCTGGGGCTTATATGGGAAGTTCCAGGAGTCTCACTTTTTTTTTATAGGAAATCGTAAACTCTACATTGATTTTGTATTCACGTGTGATAATACGTGACAACATGTTGAAAATTTTGGGTGTACTGGGCACATCAAAGGTGTGACGGAATAAAACGTGTTGGTCAACGGATAAGGGATGAGTCGGTGAATGGGGATGTACTAGCGAACGGTTTGATTCAGTCTCGCTATGTGTGCTGTGAACATTGTCTCATCTTGCTGCTTATGACGAAATGCATTCTTGTGCGAAAACCTCTAGGGGTCATCCTGCAAACACAACTCCAAGGAGACAAGAAAACCATGAGTGAATGATCGAGCTTAGACTTACACGGCGGAAAACTGTATGCCAATAGCAGCAGCGTTGGTAGGATCTCCTGATGTCGGGTGATGCAATGATGAAGCGTAAATGTGGTGGCAGATTGATGAACTAGAGATGAACTTGCTAGTTTATAGTCTTGGCGGACTATCATGGGTTAGTTTTATGTCGTAACCCGTTGGACATTGCCCGTTTAGCGTCGTGGCGGACGTTACATTGCCAGTTTTTAGTCTTAGTGGACTATGAGGAGGCAAGCTAGTTTATAGTCTTAGCGAACTCTGATGGTCGTGACAGTGGCAATTTACTGTCGTGCCGGACGGGTGCTAGTTTATCGTCATTGCGGACACTGTGGGGTATCAGTTTACCGTCATGATCCCAGGACAAGCTGTGGTATCAGTTTACCGTCGTGATTCCAGGACGAGCTGTGGTATCAGTTTACTGTCGTGATTCCAGGACTTACACGTACCTGAGCTCATACTTCAAACGTGAAACGGTTTTAGGTACAAGTGATTGGTCGGATTGGTAAGCTCGTTTCCTTCCATGTCAGCTAGTTTGAATGCTCCATTGTCGAATGCTTTGATAACTAAGTAAGGCCCTTCCCAGTTAGCTGAGAACTTGTCCGGGTGTTCTCGAACGGCTTTAAGCACGAGGTCACCTTCTTTGATAGGGCGCTTGTTGATGTCATACCGATGTCGTTGCCATGGTCGTTTTTGGTACCATTCGATCTGATCGAGGGCGCACACACGTTCTTCCTCCACCGAGTCAAGATCAATGATGCGTAGATCATTGTTTTGCCCATCGTCGAGGAACCCAGAAAGTGTGATCCTTAAAGACGGTACCTACAGTTCCAAAGGTAAAACAGCTTCTGAATCGTAAACAAGACTGTATGGTGTCTTACTTGTTGAAGTTTGGTGCGTAGTACGGTATGCCCACAATGCGTACACCAATTGTTCGTGCCATTTTCTTTTGCTCTGGGTAAGCATTTTCTTAAGTATTGTAAAAATTGTCATGTTTGTTGCCTCCGCTTGTCCATTGCTCTGAGGATAGTAAGGGGATGAAAATGAGTGTTTGATCCCTAAATTTTCATAAAAGGCTTTGGTTTCAGCGCTGCTAAATTGTGGCCCGTTGTCAGTGATGAGTGTCATGGGAATGCCAAAGCGGGCGACAATGTTTTCTAGAATGAAATTGCATACGTGCTTGGATGTAGTTTTTCGAAGGGGAGCCGCTTCTACCCACTTTGTGAAGTATTCTGTGGCTGTTATAATGAAACTATGGCCCGCAGAAGATGAGGGGGTTATTTGACCAATGAGATCCCACCCCCACTTTTAAAAGGGCCATGTGATTTGCGTTGTATGCAACTCATTCGATGGGACATGTATTAGATTGCTATGTTTCGATGGGCAAGGGCAAAGAAGTGGAGGGCCAGGGGAGGAAGGGTCCCGACTTGACCTTCGCGGAGGAGACGGAAGCTATGTTGCAGGGCTTGCCCAGGCCAAGGATCCCATCCTAGCCCGTGACATCCCACAGGTAGGCTCTGATCTTTGCCTTTGGTTATTTCTGTGCTTTGTCCTTTATAGCGTAGACAGCCTCGGCGTATACGCCGAGCGTAAGGGTTTTTTAGGCGCATGGGGGTTTGCGGCGTATACGCCGAGTGTCACTTTAAGCGTAAATTTTTGTCGGCGTAAACATTTTCCCTGTACTAGCATATCAGCGTAAGCCACGACGTCATGAGTTTTTTGTGCGCAAAGTCTCGTCAGCGTGATTTGCTTGTTTTATCGGCGTAAATTTTGTTTACTATGACGGCGTATACGCTGAGGGTTTATTCGGCGTATACGTTGTTAGTCTGTAGTTGTCTTTCAACGTAAACTTGTTTTTCATCTTTTTGGCGTAAACTTGTTTATTCCGTGCTGGCGTAGACTACTTACGCTTAAATCGAGCTGCAGCATATACGCTGAGCATAAGACAGTTCATTTTTGGCGTATACGCTGAGTTAGGCAGCGTATACGCTCAGTGTACAGCGTATACGCCGAGTTCAAGCTGCGTATTACGCAAAGTGTGGACAGCTTCATTGGCGTATACGTTGGTCTACGGGGCGTATACGCTGAATGCAAACAGTTAGGAAAATTTTTCCAGATTTCAAGTGTCGATTTATGATGTAAACTTTTGCTTTTTTGGGCTAATCTGTAATGGCATCGTGATTGTTTACAGGGACAGCAAGCGCTTCCTCATCGTTGTTGAACTTGTCGGGGTATTAACATGGGTCGGGCCCTGTTGAGGAAGGCGAGGTTCCCCCGGATCTGACCGTGGATGATAACGGGGTTTGGTTCAAGGGGATCTCCTATGGTAAGTGTTTTGTCCTTATGAAATTAGTTTACTGAATAGTATTTAAAACTTTGACATTCACTTATTCTTATGTTGGTTGTTCTTTTAGTATTTTCAAGATGAAGGTGGCGATGATGCTCAAGAAGCCGGCCCCAGTGGAGCAGGGGCCTCTGATGCTGGTGGATCTAAAGGGGATGATCCTCCCGCCCCGGATGCTTAGGCTTTTTTAGTTTTTTGAGTTTTTGTTGTTTTGCTGATTCAGACTAATACGGGAATCGTAACTTGAAAATTTTGAGATGGAGGAAAACAATTGATACTTGTAATTGTACAACATTGCATGTAAAAAATTTTTGTTGATTTTGACTTTAATTCTAAACACGACGTGGCAATGAAAAATGTTTTGGCTTATTTTTTCTGTTTTGTCTTAAGTGTAAAGCAGAGATGTGATTATAAATGCTGAACAAAAAGGAGAACGAAGTATGCACACATGAACTAGTTTAAGGCCATTTCGGGCCCCAGTCGTAAACGAGGAATATTTCGAATGACACAGGTGGATTTTTTTTCTGTTGACCGATCATTGCTGATCATGGCTAGTTTTACGTCTTTGCGGATGTGATAGTTTAACGTCATTTCAGACAAGAAGTGTAGTTTAGTAATAATAATTTTTTGTTTTTCGATTTATCGTAGTTTAGTGTCATTTCGGACGGGTGGTAGTTTAACGTCGTTTCGGACATGTTATAGTTTAACGTCATTTCGGACTAGAAGTGTAGATATTATTGTAATAGTTTTTTGATTTTCTTCTTTTTAATGTTAGGCGATATGTCAACCGGGATGATTCTGTATTCAGCGTCCCCTTCACTGATTACGTTAAACGGTAATTCAGCCCAAGGGACATCTGATGGAATGGCTTCCGTGTTAGTGTTTTCAGATATTTCGATGGTTGGCGAGGGTTCTGTGTTATTTTCCGTTTGAGAGGTTGCATGTACAACGCCAGACGCGGGTGTTTCTATTTTAAGAGGCTCTTGTTCTATGTTCGAAGGTTTACTGCTGACCAGTGGGTGCGCATTTTTATTGTTTCGCTTAGGCTCTTCAAGTTTGATTTCTGATCCTTGGTCCATGTCCATGTGTGATGAGATAATAGACGTAGCAGCCTCTCCGTGTATAATGATTTCACCGCCTTCATAAGGCAAGTGGATCTCCTGATGTACAGGGGAAGAGACAGCTCTCAGTTGGGCCAACCAGGGTCTTCCTAATATTAGGTTGAACCCTGGCATCTCATCAACTACTAGGAATTCGGCAGATGTAGGGAACTGATCTCCCGCTATGAAATCTAAATTTATTGTGCCTTTTACCATTACGCGTGACCCGCTGAACGACTTTAAACATGTAGTCGCGATTGGTTTAATTAATTCAGTAAGCCCCAATTGTTCGACGATGGGATATGGTACAACATTTGTTGCGGCTCCATCGTCTACGTGGACCCTATGTATCTTAAACTGGTTGATACGTATCGTTATGAACATGGGGGCTATTGTTATTTCCCCTATTTTTTCGTCCACCCTAATGTTGTTGTCATGGAAGCTCAAGGGTTTAGGAGTGGTCCCGTGAGATGAGTACATTACCGCATGGATGGCAGGTTCGTTCGGGGGCAAGTCCTCGCTTACCGGGATCAACGTTAACATGCGTACTAGGGCTTCTTGATGTGTTTGGGATGTTAGCACCAAGTCATACAAGCTCAACGAAGTGTTCTTTTGCTTCAATGCTTGGGTGACTTGTGTCAAGGCCGTTGCTAAATCTTTACTGTTTGGAGCATTTTTATCAATGATAACTGGGTCCATTGGGCCCAATAGTTTTATTTCATGTTTTGTTGGTTTGTCATTTTTGTTCGAAGCTGTCGTTTTAAGCGGTACATGTTTTTCAGATGATTCGCCTTTATTTCCCGCGTCCGATTGGTTGTTAGGCGACGACATAGGCACAGAGTTAAGTGGAATGGGCTTAGGTGGCCCCAGAGCTAACCGTTGGCATTCCTTCTCCATACGTTCACGTGTAAGCCTATCTGCTAGGGGTTCTCGTGTGTGGCGTGGAGGTGGGGCTGGTCTTGGAGCCTCGAGCTGCCCTAGGATTCGCACCACATACGGAGTTGGGCGAGGTTGCGGTTGTGCCGTTGGATGTGACTGGTTAGAAGGCTGGCCAGGGACCCTAATGACGTAGGGGCTGGGTTGGCCTAGCGCTCGTGAGATGGAGGTTGGGTAATCATTAGGAGTTTCGGGTATCCTAACGACATATGAAGTTGATTTTGGCAAAGGTTGGACCTCCGCTGTTGTGACCGCGGGTGGTACCCGGACTACGAAAGGGGTAGGCCGAGTATGAGGGGTTGACGCATTTGAGGGGACAACGGGAGGGACATGTACTACATACGGTTTGTCCCATGTCATGGTGTTAGGCGTGGGCGTGGGCACAGCGGGGGGAATCTGAACTACGAACGGCCTATTAGGTGTTTCCTGTTTATACTAGGAATAGACAGTGTTAATGTTGGGTGCTTCAGAACCATCATCAAGGTAGATTGTATTAATGATGTATGGCGCCTCTTTGGTGTTCAAGGGGTCTTTGTACATCCCCATAGCTTGATTCTGCGATTGGATCGGGTTGGCCTCGTCAAAAGTGATTTGGCCTTCATCGATCATCCACTGAATATCTTGTTTCAAGGTGAAACAGTAGTCTGTACCGTGTCCGTTTCATTGATGGTAGTCGCAAAAGCGATCTATTCTGAAGCCTTTGGGTATGGGAGGCTCATTTGGCGTTGCTAAACTTGGGTTCTGAACAAGTTGGCAGAACCGGTCATGTCTCTGGATGGCCGCGGGGGACAACTGTTTATGTTTCATCAGCCCAGCCTTCAGGAGCTGATCGAAGAGCTGGGAAGGCTTCATTGGCAGAGGCGTGTATTGCGAGGGTTCTTTCCTCTCAAAGTTTCACGTGCGGTTCGTTGTTGGGTTTTGCGATGATGATGATTCTGGCGCAGCTATGGGAGTTGGTTTATTGTAGTTAGTAGGGGCTGCGGGTGGTTTGTTTTGTTGTTGTACCCCTACTATCGCTGCTATAGTTGCCTTAGCCTTCTCTTTATCTTTTTTGGTGTGTTGATTCTTAAAGGCTAGGTATGCAGGGTCATGGCTGTTTTGGGCCGCTTCTTCTATGTTTTTAATTTGTACAAATGCTTGGTTAAGATCACGCGCATTAAGGTAATACAGCTTGGATTTAAAGAAATCGTTAACAGCCCCTTTTAGAATAGTAAGCAGGTAGGTCTGGGAGATTGGCTCATGCAGTTCATTGAGAGCGGCGCTCCACCTCTGAATAAATTTCTATACAGGTTCAAGCGGTGCTTGCTTAACCTGTATGAGGCTGTCCAGGGTGGCCTCGGGTTTCAAGTTGTACTTGAACCGAGTCACGAACTGGTGTAATAAGTCTTCCAAGGAGAAGATGGAATTCCTTGGCAGGGCCCGATACTAATCAAGTGCCCTTCCTATGAGGGACATAGGGAACACTCGGAGAATGGAATGGGGCCATGCCTGGAGCAGCGCACAATTTAGCCTAAATGTTATCAAGTGTGCATTGAGATCTGTCTCTCCGTTATATTTGGTTAGTGTTGGTAAGGGAACACCTTTGAGCAAGGTTAATGGTGGGATAGATGAGCTGATGGGGTCATCTTGGTAGAAATCCACTACCTTCAGTTCCCCATCGGTGGCTGTTTTGAGGCGTTTTACCTCGTCAGCTAATTCTTGCATCAGTTTCTTGGCATCTGCCCAATCTTGGGTACTCAGTAACATGGCAGCTGGAGGTTGTGCTATGTTATATGGGTTAGACTATTGGACGGTGGGTTGAAAGGTCGAAAGTTGTGCGACCGGGGGTTGCACTTGTGTTACGTGATAGGGGAGGGGCTGTGGTTGCTGTGGCGGCGGCTGTACTGGGGGAACGTTGGCTGGTTACACAATAGGGGGTGGGATATTATAGTGAGGAGGTTGATGTTGCTGTGGTTGAGCGCCCATCGTTACCCGTTGTGCAGCTACGTTTTGTGGAGGGACCCCCTGTTGGGTTACAGTGGTAGAAGGGGCTGTATGCGTTTGAATGTGCGGGATGTAGTGAGCGGATGTGGATGTCGGTATTATGTGTGGCATCCCTATCACTCGGGGTGGGAGTGTTGCTCCCACGTTATCGTGAGGGGGTGGTGCTTGTGAAGATGGGCCGGCTACTGCATTAGGGACGATGGCGAGAGGGAGCGTGCTGAATTGCGGATCAGTTGGAGGTAGCCCATAAGCAAATGAGGATGTGTGCGATGGAGGCATTTGTGTGTGAGTTAGTCTGAGGGGTTGGATGGGTAGGATCTCCCCTGTACCGGGATGAAAAATGGGGTTAACCTGTGCTTGCGGGCTTAGAGTGTGGTAAGAATCCTCTTGTTCAGATTGAGCGGCAAAGTCGTCCTCTTCCTCTAGTTGGGACTCTAGTGTGGGCTGATCCAAGGAGTGTTTCCTTTGCAGGAGGAGCCGTGTGACGAGCTCCGAATACTACTCCGGAACAGGGATGACGTCATATGGTGAGGGGATGAACTCACGCCCCCCTCTATAAAAGAGTTCGAATTGCCTCTTTACCTCTAGTTCGGCTCAGTCTACAGCCAGGCCAGCTTGTATCTTGATGCATATAAAGTTATACTGATCCTGAGTTATGATGTCAGAGGCCGGGTCTCTCCCTTACAACCTTAGGGACCGGCGAGGCCCCGCGGTGGGTTGTACTCCCGGGTGTTGTGTGGCAGGCTGTTGGACAGCCACGGTGTCCACGACATCGGTTACTTGAGCTGTTGCAGCGGTGGTGTTCACGAGGTTCATGATGAATTGTTAAGGGTGACACGAGGTAGAGGAGCGAAATTAGTGTACTTGATACAGCGTAAACTAAGGGACCAAGTGCAATGTATACACTTCAACGTTCAGCGTATAGCGTTAGCGTAAATAGCGTATCCAGCGTAAGGGGTGCAGCATATACACTAGGCAGCGTATACAGCTTTGGCGTAAAACACAGTACAGCGTAAACAGGATAGAGCGTAAACAAAGTACAGCGTAAAACAAGACAGTGTAAACAAGGCTCAGCGTAAAACAAGCACAGCGTAAACAAAATACAGCGTAAATAATGCTCAGCGTAAGACAAGGGACAGCGTAACTACTGAACAGTGTAGACGTTGGACAGTTCACAGGATGAGTTTTCAGGCTCGATTGCGTAGACACTAGGGTTTGTGGACAGTCCACGTGAAGTTGGTAGTGTATACGCTGAAAGACTTGTAGAGTTTGACATAGGGCAGCGAAAACGCTGATGAGCGTAGACGCTGGTAAGTATGCAGGCAAGGTTTTCAGATGAGGCTAAGGTTTTAGTAGAAAACGGCATGGTTGGCGGCGTATACACTCAGCAGCGTAGACGCTGAGAAGTTTAGGAGCGAGTTTTTTAGGAGGCCCTCCTTCTAGCGCCAATTGCTGTACCGCCTGAAATCGTCGGTCACCGGCTAGAAGGAAACAGAGACTGTGGGATCGCAGGACGCGCCCAGAAGACCCTGCCTTCGCCTGAGGGCGAGCTGGAATGCACGAAGGCAGAGTACCTTGGGTGGTCCGCACGCGGATCAGACAAGGATTTACCCGCACGTATGCCGAAGTGCTATACGCTGGGTTATGCGTAAACAGCGTAAATGGGCGTAAATGAGAGCGTAAATGGCGTAGTAGATATAACAGGGCGTAAACGTAAACAAGTGTAAACAGAAAACATGCGAGAAATTGACGCAAACTATAAACAGTGGTATTACAGAGTCAGAATACAGTGCACCGGTCTGACGCAGTTGTGATGAACACAAGGCGGATGAAAAGCCCCGGTGGATGCAGGGATGACTCGGCGGATTTGCACGGTAGGCGGAGCGTAGAGACTGTGTGCACGGCGTACAGGGCTTTCCAGCGTAAGAGTGTTTCAGCTCTGGTGCGCAGCGTAAATGTCTCTGGTATGCTCTAGGATTTTCGCCCACCATCCCGGGTGAAGTGGAAAAGTGGGGTTTTTATACCGGTTGTTACGCTAGACTCGGGTTAGGAGACACGTGGCGCGTTGACCGGGTGCATACAATTTACAAATATACAACATATTACATCTGCTGGGCGTATATGCGGGGCATATACGCTACATCAGGCCCGCGTACACGCTGGGCGTATACGCTGGACGTGCTAGGTGTGTGAACTTGGGTGGAGATGCCATGGACGTTGGGCGTACACGCCGACAATGGCTGGGCGTATACGCCAGGCGTATACGCTGACGGCCGCTGACTTGCTTCAATTCTTGCTCTTCGGTGCTGTCTTCATTCTGTCATTGAGACTTCATCGTCAGGCGTGTGCATCTGTGGTGCCGAGCGTATAGGCGAGGCGTGTACATTGGGCGCGTAAGTCGGATGTTTGCTGGGTGTATATGCTGGGAATGTCGGGCATATACGCTGGGCGTATACGCTGGTATTGCACACTTCGCGAAAAAGTAAGCCTTTTGATTTCAGAAGTTGCAATGTGCGACACCAAATGTAGCCGTGGCCGTTTGTGGGTCCCAGGGACCTGCTTCTTGCTGGGGAAGCACTAAGCTCGAAATTTTGTGGTGTTTCAATCGTCATCATAAAATTTGAAGCAGTCAATGCCAACCTTTAACATAAAATAAAAAATCAAAATGCCTTTCCAATATATCAACAACAATTTGTATGTCTACTTGAGACTTAGGCGCAGTGTATGAGTGCCCCTCGGTCAAGTGGCCCCCATAGCGCACCAATGCCACCGCTGAGAAAGAAGAGGGCACCTGCAACACTGCGCATGTTGTGGGGGAATTGCCTGTACAACAACTTATTATAACCAATGCCAGTGAAGGCCTTGCCTAGACCCACGATGCAGTACTGTGGAAGCAGCCACATGGCAGACATGGGTACCTGAGCATTGAGCCTATTATCTAGTAATAATCCATGAGCTACAGCTACATGCCTGCGTTTGGACTCCACCAATGCTGCACAAACCATGGGCATTATGGCCAGGACCTGTCCTATTCCTATTCTCTATAATTGAGTTATGCCATTGCCGTCCTTTGTGAGTTTTCTGGTGTAGGGTACCAGCAACTTACTGCAGATGGGTAAGAAGAATGTGAATGATAACATGGAAAATATTCCAAAGGATCCTACCGGAATGGCGAAGCTACTTTTGCCAAGCCATTTGTCAATGGTGTTTGCTTGAAGCATGGAGAAGGTGCTGAGTTGGGCCGTGGTGACCACCAACATTACGCTTCCTACCCAGATTGGCACAATTCTTAGCACTATTTTTAGTTTTTCCACCTACTCCACGTTGCACAGCTTCCACCCGTCCACCTTTTCCTGCTTATCCTCCTTTGCTATTATCGTCGCTGCTTTGTTCAGAAACCTGTTGTTCATTGCAAATGCTAACTATGCTATTGCAGCACTTTGATAAATTGAATTGCTAAAAATAGAATAAGGCATGTTAAGCAGTCACATTTGTGGGAGGTTTACAAGTTACCCTTCCCATCTATAACCAGAACCAGAACCATCATTCTAGATTTTATGAAATAACACGTATGTTAGCCATGTCACTGCCACTGTTATTCTAGAACTAGAAATCCCCTATCTCAATTCTAAGGTCTTAACTATAAACTCTGCCTTTTCCCAGCCATAGTTTGAGAAATCTGCACTTAATCCTGAGATTTGCTATCGCAATCCAACATTGAAGCTAAGCATCTAGAACAGTAGTAGAAAAATATTAACTTCTAAAGAACACTACTATTGTTGTTTGAATGCGCAGGCATGCAGCAATTGGACATGAGGAATCAGCCTTGTAAATTACCCGCAACCTGAACCACAAATAGTAGCTTTGTTCGAGAATGGGCAGCGTGGGACCAGAGAGCAAGCATGTTGAAAGTGGGTAGGGAGAGAGGGAGGAAGCAAGCAGGCAGGATGTAAATGTATTGGTTCTGCATAGGGCGTCCCTGTCAAGTGCAGGTCGTTCACAAGAACAGTGGTTGTGGTTGTTGTATTAGGGAGGTTTGTGATTGCGGTTTCAACTGATAGAACTCTTTTTGGGGTATTAATGCAGTCCATTGACCATGTGTGTTAGAATTGACCATGGCAATGGGCTCTTCCATGTCCATGCGTGCCATGCCATGGCGTGGTGAAAGGTAGTTTTATCGTCCTTTGAAATATATATATATATATATCATTTGTAGGTTTTTAACTTTTCCATGTTCATTTCTTTTTTGTACTTGGGGCATTCATTGGGTGTGCTCATTTTGTTTCTACAGTTGCTTATTCCTGTTTGATACAAAGGATAAAGTGCATATGCATAATGAAAAAATATTGCTCAAAATGCAGAAGCCAATTGCACGGTGCATAGTAGATAGAAAGACAAATGGTGTGAAATTTTCGGATGATTCAGAAAGAGAATTGGACCGAGTAGTATTCATTTGTAAGGATGCAAGGGTTATGCTCACTGTTAATCTATGGCCAGAAGCAGGATTGGTTAATGGTGCATTGGGAGTCACTAAGAAAATAATATATAGTCCACACTGTCAACCTCCACAGTTGCCATCGTATGTCATCATTGAGTTTGACTCCTATATTGGAGTACCATATGATAATGAACATTCTCGACAAGTACCCATTCCACCAATCATACGTGAAGGATCTCACCAACTACCACTTAGATTAGCATGGGCTTTAACAATACATAAGTCACAGGGAATGACATTGGAGAAAGCATGTATAGATGTTGGTAGCAAAGAAACAACATGTCTTACATTTGTGACATTATCTCGAGGAGTATTGACAGTTTGAAGCTATTCCCTCCGATCTCCAAAGAAAGATATATCAAGATATTTAAAGCTTTGCACCTTCAAAGTGGATTGGATAAAGAGCAACACATTAAATCTAATAAAGAATGATCTCATTCTTTTCTGTCAACTAGTTTTTACCATTTTGAATATCAGAACATTTGTAACTATACATTTTCAATTACACAAGTTTGTACATTGATCATTTTTGTTGTATTACAACATGTTTATAATCATTCAATAAAACATTCCATGGTTTTATAATATCTTTATTTGTTATGTTTAAATCATCGCTGCAGCAGATGACTAGCGATCACTAGCTTAGTTATATATTTATAATATATATATATAATTGGCCGAGAGAATCTTATTTGTTTACAAATAAAAAGTTCTTTAAGTAAAAAATTTCACGACTTCTGGACGAAGAACAAGATTTAAAAACCCAAATTTTCATGTCTTCTGGACGAAGAACAAGAGTTCTATACCTTAACTTTGAATTCGGCCGAGAGTGAGAGCATACATTAATTGATGGAAATTTTTTTTTTCAGAAAACCCATCCTTACTTTGAATTCGGCCGAGGTGAAAGCATACATTAATTGATGGAAATTTTTTTTCAGAAAACCCATCCTTAGGAAAAATAAGGTACAGAATTCTTGTTCTTCGTCCAAAATGCATGAAAATTTGAGTTTTTAAATCTTGTTCTTTGTTTAGAAGTCGTGAAATTTTTTACTTGTAAACAAATAAGATTCTCTCAACCAATTTATAAATATATAACTAAGCTAGTACCAATACTAGATTCCGGTGGTGCAATCGTGGAAAAGAAGTTCACACACATTAATGCAAATCAATTCCACACATTAATCCTAAGCAAGCCCATCATTCAAACAACCGTTACTCCAACATCAATCCTGCTCCTGCAGTGCCATCGGCCATCCAAAATAAAAATAAACAATTTTCTTATTATCATGAAAACTGTAATGCCCTCTTCGACCAAGCAGCATCCAATAGCCGTTAATTTTAAATGACATACGCTGACATTTCCAAAAGCACGTAATTTTGAATATTACAATTGCAAGGACAGACATTGTAACCTACATAGAGCATTCTCATCCTCATATCCAATCGTCGGTGGATGCAATCCTTTTTCCTGGGTTGCTCATTTATCATCCATGCAATTTCAGGCCACCGAAGCTCAGCCATGGCATCCATTCCAGGCCTGAATTTTTGTGAAATCCCACTTTACCCATCCACAGCCTTCTGCAAAGCATCCAGACTGCCATTTTCCACAGGACCCAGTCTCAGAAACAGCCAGAAATTGGTTTCTGGGCCTAGAGCTGCTTCTTCATCAGATGAAGGGGAATCAGCTTCTGCAACTGCTGCGGAAAAATCCCCAAAAGATGCAGAGTTTGAGGAGAGGTTCACCAGATGGAGAGTGGGCAAGGGCAAGAAAGCAGAGCTGAGAAGGCTCAGAAAGGCAGGCATGGATCCTGCAAAAGTTAAGTCCAGGCAGAAGGGAATTTTTCTGCCCCCAGTGCCACTGCAAGATGCCACTTCTCAAGGGCTCAAGGTTGAGCTGGGATTCAATCCATATTCAGAGAGATTACATGGTGGGATTGCTGCTTTGGGTCTGGCTGCCTTGATCTTGGTTGAGTTGGGTTCTGGTCAGAGTTTGATTAAGTACCATCCTGCTGGAACTCTGCTCCTGCAGAGCTACTTCATTTTTGCTGTCTCTGCTGGTTTCCTCAAGTACCAGAAGGAAAAGATCAGCATCTGGCCTAAGAGCAAGGGTTAAGAATTCAGAAGGTGATTCATGGTTTGGAAAGTGGCAATTTTGCAAGTTAAGTTTTGGGTTCCAGTGTTGTTCCTTGGTTCCCAACTTTGTTTTGTGCACCACTGCTTCATCTCTGTGGAGGTGGGTAGGTCTCATTAAGCATGTAAATTAACTTTCCACGACTATTGGAAATGTAAGCCTCCGGTATGTTTTTTTTTTAATTGTCTGGAATGTTTAGAAATAATAGATTTAGCAAATATTCCCAAAATTTGGTAAGATTTTAGTACTGTTCTTTTGATCTTTGCAGCTGAACAACAAACCAGAAAAAAGAGACCAACTGGTTACCAACATATTGTTCCAGTTTCTTTAATAAATACAAATAGATGAATCAGGAAAAATCACACATTTGAATGTAGAATGTACCTAGGCACAAACTTGAATGCAGAATATATTAATTGCAGAGATACTTAAAGCTTTTGTTTACGATAACAGTAAAGTTTTGGTGTTGGGACACTTCATGATCCTGAGGATTTTGGAAGGTTAGAGGAGATTCTGATATTGTTGCGAATGATTTTTATTCTTGTAACTTATTACTTTCCACTTGCTTTTTGTTTTTTCAAAAAAATGGAAATACATGTTTATGGCAAATCCCAGCAAATATTCAAACTCATGACAAGCATGCTGAAAAGCAAATTTTTCTCACACCAATTTTGTGAAATTTGGAAATTCTTGTAATATGGCACATTTTGCAGACACCAAGGCAAGTCTTAAGTATTCCAAACCATTTTTCCCTGTTGGAACATGACACTATATCAGTATATCCAAATAATGTGGTTTAATAATTACTTTTCAACTTTTCTCTGGAGGATGTAAAATACTAAAGTTGATTAAATTATGATAATTCAGTTATCATATTGTTGAAGAGCTTATCAAACGTTAGAGTTGGTCTGGAGATGCCAAGGTGCCCTCCAATATCCGAGTAATTAGAAGTTCAAATTTGATGTTAACATCCAATTGATGTATTCAAATCTTTTAATAACTCTTTAATGTACCGCTGCTACTGCAATGTATGAAAATGTGGCTTGGAACTGGAGAAGTAGATAGCTCATGCGAAGATAATAACAAGACTTGAGCATCCAAATGTGATTTATAGGTGTTTTTTTTCCAGTTGTCTTCTAAATTAAAAACAACTGAGATCATCCGGTGAAACAAAAATTTGGTGCTAGATAATAAACACATGTTTTTGCTGGACTTTGACCATGGATCAAGGAGATGAAATTACAAGCATTCATGAAAAGCAATAGTATTAAAGCAAAGCTAACCATTTTACGCCATTATAAACGAAGAATGGCATTCTAAAAATGATTTCAAGGTTTCGATGAAAAAAAAAACATGTTTTTAAACAAGAGGGATAGGTGTCATTTAGTATAGGAAGTGTCATTTAGTATAGGAAAAAACAATCGTGTTAGCATAGTGGTAAGATATTTAATTTGGAAGTTCTAAGTTATATGGGTTTGATTTGATATGTAATGCTGAGTTATAAAGCCCTAATTGGACTATATATCAAGGTATGAAAGATATCAAAGGCTAACTAGATTTTTATTTGAACATAAAAAGATATTATGATATGATTGGCCAAAAAGCAATCATACAATAATTACTTGTGCTTATAAAATTAAAGCATAGAAGTAATCCATTTTTACATTAACAAACAATTTGTGTAAAGTGAATCATAACCCTATCTTTAACAATTCATTTATTATAAATTTGAACATTTAAGAGACCATAAAATAGTATACCCAAGAATTAGGTGTTAGCCTAGTGGCAAGACATTTGATTTGGAAGCTTCACATGAATTTGATTCTAGTGGACAATGTTGAGTTATATAAAGTTCTAATTGGATTATATATTATGGGGTGTTCTTATGTTTCACTTATTTCCGGTACCAACACCCCAACCATACCACCCCACACTGCCCTCGCCCCTACCCCTCCTACCCGCCACACCCCACCAATCAAATTGTTTCCACTTGATTTGATTTTGAAGTTCTAAGTCAAGGGTTCAATTTTGGTGAGCAATGTTGAGTTATATAAAGTTCTAATTGGACTATGTTTCACTTATTTTGGGTTTTAACACCACATTCCCTAACTCCATCCCCCATCAAAAAAAATGTTTCCATTGATGTCCTCATAGCAAACTATATGTCATGGGTGTGCTTGTAGTTAAATTGTTTCCAATTGTTTATTGATTGGCAATTACATGTTGACTTTTTAGAATGAATAACATGTTTAAAATATTTTAATTGCTAATAATTCATTTGCAACTATTGGTCAAGATATGGAGATAATATCTTTTGATAATTTTAATTCTATTGACAAGGTGGGGGCTTTCTCCCCCTTTACTTAATGTTAATCTTTTCATGGAATGTCCAATTTTTCACCTAGAGGAAAGGTTTTTTCAGGATTGATTGTTAGAATGAAAATCTTAAAAGACACCCCAAAACAGTTAAGCCGTTTTAAAAATTGATGTATTCATATGAAAAGAAAGTTTTAGGTTTAATAGCTTAAAAAAATATTTGTAGACAGCCTTCTTAGCATATTATAAAGAAGTGAGGATAGCATTGGAACTTTGCAGTGCTCAAGTTTACCAAAATTCATAAACATATTTTTAAACTTTGAATTACGTTTAAGAGCCTAAAGATCTAATACCTTTTAAAAAAGTCTTGGTTTAAACATCCTTCTTTTAACATATTATAAATAATCGAGGGCACCCTTGCAACCTTGTGTTGCCAAAGTTAGAACTTAAATTCCTTTCGGATCTCATTATCATTTGGCTGGGAAGAACGCGACGAAATACTTAGCAAAAAACACAAATAACCAAACAGACACAACTTTTAACGTTTATTCCCAAAGCCTTACCTGCTAAGGAAAAACATTAATATAATGTTTATTGCGAAAGCCTTAGCCGCCAAGGAAGAACACTAATAACAAAAACAGATGTAATTTTTAATGTTTATTCCCAAAGCCTTAGCTGTTTAGGAAAAACACTAATAACGAAAACAGACGCAAGTTTTAAGGTTTATTCCCAGGGCAAACAGACGCAACTTTTAACATTTATTTCCAGAGCCTTAGCCATCAAGGAAAAACACTAATAACCAAAACAGACCACTTTTAACATTTACCCAAATGTGCCCACCTGTTCTTTCACAGACGGGCTATAAAAAACCGGGAATCCCCCTACATGCCATGCCATTCCACGACAGTTACAAAACTTGAGCAATTTTCAATTTTCTCAAGCTTCTTTCGCTCTGTTGGAACTCATTGATGCTTGATTCGGATTTCAAAGCTCCCTGAATAACACCAAACAGGCCACAGTTCGCACAGAGGTAAATTCTAATTCGGCATATTTAGCAGACCCAACCGTAAAATTTTGAAATCAGAGCCGATTCATTCATACCCATTACCCCTCTTAACAGCACATCTTACATGGGTTTTGCAGAATTTTAGCCCATTTCAGTGCTCTAAATTTTCCTGAAGAAGAAAATTCTCCTGAACAGAGTTGCATAGATTTGCGGTAAAATTCACAGGAAAAAGAAAAATGGCAGGAAGAGACGCATCAGACGAGGAGGAGCCGGAGTTCTCGGAAGAACACAGGGGCAGCGATGATAGCGAGGGATCTTCTTCTCCTTCGTCAAGCAGAAGCAGAAGCAGAAGTCGCAGCAGAAGCAGAAGCAGAAGCAGCAGTGCTTCTGTAGCTTCTGGAAGTGGCGATAGTGTGAGCAGTGCTAGCAGCAGTGCCGCTGATAGTGGCGACGACGAAGTACAGGGCTCTGCAACAATTCCTCATGACGACAACGACGAAGAAGAAGATAATGACCGCGATCTTTTCACTTCCGACAATGAAGATTACAAAAAAACCCAAGCCACCAGCCGTTTCTCGATACCCAGTAAGGCCTTTTGAATGTGTTTATTAAGTTTATGGTTTTATGATTAGTTTCAAACTTTTGATTGTTGTCTGCAATTCTCTGCATGATAAAGTGGAATGGTGCTATGTTTGGAAAATTTAATCTGCCTTGCCAGGGTTCAGCCCTAGACGTAACATTCATGATGCTTTTGTTTTGGTTCTTGGGTTTTATTTAAAGGAAAGCTTACTGCCACATTTTAAAGCCTGGTTTCATGCCCTTATTGTCTGTTATGCCCCAGAATCTACATAATAGAATTATATGAGAGCTGCATGTTCCATGTTTGTACCATAGTATACGGTTTTAACTTGACAAAAGTTAATGAATTCCCCAGTGGTATTTTTGGCCATTGATTTTGCATTGTTTCTTCCGGTAATCAGTGTGTTTGACATCTGTCTGGAGTTCCTACTTCGGGAAATAAGTTTTTGATGAATCTTTAGTTGCAAATACTTTTTTAGCAAGATTTACGTTACACTTTGCAGACCTCATCATGGATAGGAGCTTTTCTACAATTAAGCTGTTTTAAAAATTCTTAAAAAGCACTGCAGCTTCTGAACATATGAACTGGACAATTTTGCCTATTGCTTGCTCCAAGGCTATCCCTTTGTACCCATAAATTTGAACTATACCTGTTAGTACAAAATCAAAAGACTTATCAGTTATGTTATTGTAATTACATGGTGAAATATAACTACGCCAATTATAATACAAGTTAGAGAAGTGACAACCCAAAAATGCATAGAAAAGTAAAGTAACTGCTGTCTAGATGCTGTTTATGTACATAGACATAATGTAAGAGACACTTATTAGTAACAAGTATCTACTGATATATCCCCAGATGCATGGCTCTAACTGTGAAGTCTTATTTTCATATAACCCATAATATGCGTGTTTATATTCCTAGGGTCCTGAATCTAGATTTGTATCTTACTTATAAAATGGATCATATTATAACCAGTACCTAATATTCAGACCTTATACCATTTAATAGTTTATCTTAAGGTAATTTAGTCATTGAGTGCACTATGTCAAATAATGCAAAGAATGGTACTGTGTTTTTTACTTTTGAAGAATGTGCAAGTCAACTTTATTACTTGTACAAATTAATTTAAAAGTTTCGAATAATGAAAATGCTGATTGGTATTGTCGAGATCATATCGGCTAGTTTTATTATAAATACTAAAAGAGATTGTTGCTGAAGATTGTTTGTTATCAAAGAAATCTTACAAGAATTTTCTTGTAATATTTATTACACATTGTTGTGGAAGTAGTTTAATTGATTAGCTTATTATTGGTACCATAGGATTACCTGTTGCAACACGTCCCACTCATAATTTGAACCGTTCCAATCCTGGGCGAGGCCGGGGGTCTTCAGGCCCTTCAAATGACAGGGGTCCTCCTTTGCTACCAAAGCCAGGGTCCTATCAACCAAGAAGTTTTTACGGACATGCAGGAAATAGGCGGTCTGAACGATTCGTTGCTGAATTGAAACTTTCAATGAGTGAAGAGACCCTGTCAAGAAAGCATGTAGTTTTCCAGGCAGTAAGTTGTATTAATTACAAGATTATTCAAATCCTTCTGCAAGAATTTATTTTTAGATTTCATAATGTGACTAATTTCTTTTAATTTTTGCTTTTACAAAGCCTACTGAGTTTGCTTGTTACAGTAGAGCTCAAGATGGAAATGTCTACTTTGATAAGCGTTGTTTGGTATGTAATTTTTTGATTTATCCTTTCAATTATTTGCAGTGATTGAGAGAAAAGTATCATCTAATCAGAAAATGAATTCATGCCTTTTTTTAAAAAATATTTTGTTATATTGGTTTTGTTTGAAAGACTGTCAGATTACCAGACTGTTTCTTTCTGTTGGTCAGTTTGAAATATATTTAAATTTTTTTGTTTTTTTTATATGTTTCATTCAGAGGTCATTTCATCGTGATATCTTTAAAGAGTCAGGGGGTGTTGATCTGAATGTAGGTTTTGAAGCCTTTGTGGAGAAAAGGGAAGGTAATTCATGTACTTTTTTTGTTTAATTACTTTTGTTCCGTAGCTCTTATTTTTAACATTGCAGGTTTTTTGTCAAATAACAAATTTTGTCTTGAACTGATATTGTGGTCAGTTGTGTATGTCTATATGACAGTATTTTAGGCACATTCCCAATTAATATTATATTTTTTCTCTTATCAGATTTAGAATGCCATGGTTTTGGTGACCTGCTTGCTTGCATAAGGGACAGCCGTATTCCACTTGACAATATTCATTTTGTTGTAAGTTTATTTGTTTGTCTCCTTGTAGGGTACCCTCTGGTGTATTTGACTTGTAGTTATCTGTTATGTCTTATACTTTTTTTTATGCAGTATAAATATCCATTTAAGTTTACATCATTTGATCTGTCTTTATTTTATTTCCAATATATGTTTATTAACTTGCATTTTAACTGTGCAGACTTTCCGCAACAATTTGAATAAGGTAATTCTATTTTTGGCTGTTCTATTAAGCAAATTGCATTGCTTCTATTCTTTTTAGTTTTAGGCTTCAGTTCACTTTTTGAAGTTAAATTTTGCTTTTGACTTCTTACTGCTGTATGATATGTTATTGTAGATTCTAGCCACTGCATACAACCAATCTGAACCATGGGAAATGGGTGTGCATAAAAGAAATGGTACAGTTTATCTTGATGTTCACAAACTTCCTGAAAGGCCAAAATCAGAACTTGACCGGCGAAGGTTTGTTTCGTTTCAGTAGCTATGGTTCTGAATCTGTATACCAATAGTTATAATCATACATATATCTAAACTTTATTTAACAAACTTCAGTTGACATGAATGTAACAAAGGTATCTATTAAATGTATTTGTGATAAAAGTAAGAAATTTGATATTTTGGATATCTGTGCCACTGGGGCCTTAAAAAGCAAAAGTGCCTTTGTGAGTAATCATCTCAGGGTATCATATGCCACGGACTTGTAATTATTTCCTTAGTTATATTTATTTTTAGAATATGGAATCCCAAAATTTTGCTGGCAAGTTTTGCAGCAAATAAAGTCTGATGGTTCAATTTTAAAACAAATATAATCATAAGATATTTAAATGTTGTATTACAATGAAGGAAACATGGGCAGTTAATTTCCTAAATAGTTAACATAAAACATGGTCTAAGTTTGTTTTCAACAGCAATAACATGAACTTATATGTATTTGAGGTAGTATCATCAAGATTATGGAACCTAGAGGGGGTATAAGGTCAGCCATGAAGGCAAACTGTTTTGACCTTTTTGTTTGCCATAATAAATATGAAGTTGCTTTGTAGGTAATTTATCCTTAATGATTTTTAGAATATTTTAATCCTTGGGCCAACTGATGCCCTTTCCCACTTAGTAGAATCATGACCATGCCTTCCATGTCCAAAAGGTTTCTATGCATTTCTGTGTTATGTATTCCTCAATCATTCCTTATAATGGTGTGTACATTTATTGGAGAAGCTTTTGTAATATGCTGAGAAGCAATGATTATCATGCATATCTATTATCTTAGCTTGAGATAATATTTCCTTTCCACACAGTACATAAGCTGTGCACTATCCACTATTTCATCCCATGTATGCTTTGTGCTGGTTCCTGAAAACAAAGGAGTAATGATTTTTATGATTTTCTTAATGACATAGATAATTGAAACTAGAATTGATGCACACATATTTGCCTATTGCCTTTCTAAATCAAATTATTTTTTTACCATTTTGTTTACAAATTTACATCGGTTTGCATCATTGCATATTAATCTCTCCAGAGACAAATTTTTTGAATTCAAATATTCCCTTTAATCTGTTTATGGCATTAAAGTTCTACAATTTCGTAAGCTTATTTAAAATTTTTATTACATACCGCTTCTGATTCTTTCTAGATGAGGTTTGGTGCTTTCTAGATGTAGCTTTACACTTACTAATATCCATGTAATGTGTTATCATTTTCCTGCTAATTTTCTGATGCTATCTTGAAAATGATATGGCAGATGTTACTGGGGATATTCATTTGAGAAACATGCAACTATAGATCCTCATGGAGAGGAGGATTCCCCTGTGGATGCCAATGTTGAATACTGTGCTGTAATTCGAACAAAATTAGGTGCACATCGTATTATAATGGGTGCAGAAATTGACTGCTATGATGTAAATAGAGAAGGCAAACAGTACTACGTGGAATTGAAAACATCTCGTCAGGTGTGGAGAATTGTGCAATGTTTCCAATATTTTAGTGTCATGCATTTTAATTTTTTGGAAATATTTGAGATGTCATTTTATTCACTGCTTTGCTTTGTTTCTGTAGGTTGATGATCCCCGTGATCCCCTTGCTCTTGAACAATTTGAAAGACATAAGCTAATGAAGTATTGGGTTAGTATCAAGGGTGGTATTGAAATTTTATTTAAATAATCGATCAACTTTTGGAAGTTGTTTTGTGTATTAATTATTATTTTTTAAGGGAAGACCTGTGAATCTTGTAAATTAGAGGGTTTTTATAATTCAAAAATTGGTCCCAAGAGCTACAGTACACATTTTGAAATTCTCTGCTAAGACATCTAATGATATTGTTTAAATGAAAAATGTGAACCTCTGGAGCTGAGCAAGCCACTTTACCGTTAAAACTGATATAAAAATCTATGTTGCCTTGTCTAAGACATTTTGTTCATCAGAATTATATGTTTCAAGTTCTTTCTAAGTACTTACTGCTGCAGTGCTGCCCCTCTCTACTAGGAGGTATTACTTAGGCATTGCAGACACACAGGCCTTTAATATTTATTGTAATGCAAGACTGAATGTTTTCCCATTACAACTTTATTCACAGCATCCCATCTGTTTAAGGACATGTTTGGTTGGTGGAATCTGGGGATGTTGGATTCCCGTAGATGTTAAATCATGAAAATTCATGAATTTTACCAGATTACACATCCACGAGTGAATCTGGAAAGAACTGAAAAATCACAAGAATATGGTGTTTCAGGTGGGTTCAATAGGAATCTCATGCTTTATCCTTACAGAACCACAAATTTTTTAGTGTAAAATTTGGAAATTGCCGTATCATCATCTCATGGCTTAGGTAACCAAACAGGCCGTAATTGTTTTCTGCCTGAATCCATTATAACAATTTTTCTACTGTCATTGATTTTTGTTGTAGAATTGGTTCTTAATCTATTCAATCGCATTCACTTAATAATTGTCAAAGAACATTGAAATATACCGTTATTCATCTTCCACTTTAATAGAATGGACTAATGGCTTGCTTCTTATTTACAGATCCAGTCTTTCATAGCTGGGGTTCAGCGAGTTGTAATTGGGTTCAGGTGTGAATCAGTACCTGTCTTTTGGTTTACTTTCATAATTTAAGTTTTCATTGTATTAAATGGTCACCCTTTTTATTCCCCAATTTGCATGCAAAGTTTATGGATAACAAATCTTTCAATGGTGGATTTGTTACTGATTACTTTTGGGTTTCTGAAGTAGCATTTTTTTTTTTGATTTATCAATATATCTGAATATCATGCAAGATGTTGAGGTGCATATCAATTCAGGAACTTATGGTAGAATACAATAGGTTATCCCCTATAATTAGGAAAAAAGCAAGCAGAGCATTTTGCATAAGGACAAATGTCAAGTATAGATGTGCATTTGCTCATTTGTGTTTTTTGTTATGCATGAGTCTTGTTTCGGTAAACCACATATACACATCATTTAAGTCTATAATTGAAAGTAGGCCTGTTTGCAATCCTTTGCACTATAGCACTTATAATTTACTATAATTTAGTTGAAAGTATACGATTTACTTGTGCTTGTCTTTATGTATGGTTCTTGTTTAATCTGCATTATAGGTGAGTCTATATTGTACCATTCACTTAAGCGTATGAGTCAATCATGTTTAAATGTTTCTTTCACAAATTCAAAAATAAGTGTCGTATAATGTTTCTTACAAGAACAATAGTTCTATAAATAGGCTAGTAATGGAAAGTTTCTTTGGAAGTTTGCATCTTGGTTACAAGACATCTTTGAATAACATACACCAGCAGGAAATCCTCTTTTTAGCTTCAGCGCATCCATCTATGGTTTGCTTGAAACACAAAATGATTTGACAATATGCAGCTGGCATGGGTACAGATGCCGTTGATATTTTGCCTTGAATCATTAGTTCTTATTTAGATGCTTGCAAGTTCTTAATAGGAGGAAATTTATTTAGTGTAGCATACATTTCTTCTTCACTACTTATATTAAATGCTATCTCTATTTTATGCAAATTAGAACAAATGCTGGAAGGCTTGTTCGTGCGTGTCCCATGAACACCACGGACATCACACAAAAAGTGAAGTCGAAAAATTATTGGCAGGTATAACAATGAAGTTATTAGAAAACTGAATAAGAAAGAAACATTCTGTATACATTATAAATGTTTTGTTCTAATTTTTCAGTATGTCATGTTTGACATGTTTGTGTTCCTTCCCTACATGGCATAAAATAATATCTCTATCGATATTCAGGGTGGAGTTTGCCTTGCATTTGCTGATGAAGTTTTCTGCTGGTTATATGGAACAGTAAAAGAAAGTAATCCTTCGGCCTCTCTCTTTCATTTTCTGTTTTCTTCCTTCAATTTCTTATTTTGGGCCTTTTACCACTTTTTTATTTTACGTTACTTGAAAAGACTTATTTGACATATTTTATAAAGTCTTGAGAAGAGTACTTTTAGAAATGTTCCTATTATAGATTTTTTAATACTCAATTTTCAATTAAGTTAAAACTAAAAACATCAATTCAGTGCAACAGTAGGCTATATTCTGGTAAGATAATTTGGAAACCTTTTTGTGGCATTGCATTTTTCGTAATTCCCTTACTTTTCCTCGATAATTCTGAGGTTAGCAATGGATTAGTACCATGAGACGAGTACTTGGTCTGTCTTTTGTGTTATCCTGAGAAAATTATCAAGGATTAACTACTATGCAGATTTATCCTTGCTAGGAATGTTTAATGCGTAGCAGAAACAATAGACATTTATCAAAAATCATCTTACAAAATATAATCCAATATTCCTCTATTAGTTTTATTGATGGAAATACTGGGTTCGTTACTTATACTAATGATCGGTACTGATACGTACGTTGACTCTTAACTCGGTATATGACTAATGGCATCCTAGAGTTTAGTCACTAATCACATGTGCAATTCCAATCTGTTGCCACTGAGATACACGAATATTATGCAAAAGATTCTTGAAACTATATTGGTTGAATAGATCCATAGGATTTTAAACACAATTTAGAAAAATAATCTGTTTTTTTTTCTCTTACACTTTTTGGTTTCTCCGGAGGATTAAATATCATCTGAAACAATGTATCCATTCAATGTAACTTCAAAATCTCATTCTGTTAATCTATTACACCTCATAAGAGCTTTTATGAGATTGGTTTATATTAATAGATAGCGTATTCTAAGAGACCACTATTATTGTTTTCATAGTATATGCAATGGAAGCTTAATCATGTTGGTTCAGATGATTATTTTTACTGGCTTTTATTAAATAATCCTCCTAGTTGAAGGCTTACATCATTGTAAATGGAGTACAGTTTGCTTGCTGATGATAGTAGGGTATTATCCATGAATGCTATTGGCAAAATTGTTACTAATTTCTACAGAGGCAATGTTTCCTGAAATTAGAAATATCTAGGAGTTTCTTTGTAAAAAAATTCAAGTGAATTGTGATTCCAATGGTTTGTCTTATATTGGGGTTACAAGTGAGGTTTGTTTAGCTGTATGAGTTGACAGGACAAGATCTTGTGTAACAATAAAGTTCAAGGGCTACTGAATTGGAACAATAAATTCAAAAACTTACAATTGAATAATAACGTTGTCTTGTCATTGTTATCATCATCTTAACCTTGTCCCAACAATGATGTCAGCTACACGAGTTCTCTTTTGCCATTTGCCTCTCTATTAAGACCTAGATCCTTATCTAATTTGCAATTTCTTGATACCATCTTCAGTTGTTTTTTCCATGTCTCTCTTTGGTGTTTATTTTGGCAGCTTTATTGGAATTGTGATGTGACAACTTTTTTTTTTTTTTTGGATATTCATTATCTAATCTTCTTTGGACATGACTAAACCATCTAAGACACCATCTCTTCTTGTAATATTTGATGTTTATCTAAGCATTTATGTTTTTGCCACATTGATTTGTTGTACATGCCTTTCTTTTAGATCTCAATATTCAGCACCATATAAAATAGCTGGCCTAATTACTATCACATAAAACATCATTAGCCTATCTCCATTTTGACCATCCTGCTCAATCCTATATCTTACATCTTTATCAATTTCACCATCTAATTGGAGCTTTGATTTTGGCCAAGAGGCCAATTACCAGCCTCGTCCAACAAAGTCCTTCTTGGTCACAGTAAAATAATTTTATTGTCATAATGGTGAGCATGAGCTTTGCTGATCATGGTTTTTTTACGGAGTTATTATTTTGGCTGAGAGTTTTGCCGAGAGGCTAACTACTTTGTTACCTAGATTTTATTCTTGTAAATAAATAATTTTTGTTATAAAGCTGGGTGAGGAGATGGGACTTTTTCATGAGAATCATATATTGGTTTTGATTTTTATTTTTAATGTGAAAATCAATTCTCTGATTTTATTAATTTTAAAAACATAAAAGATTATCTCAGCCACATAATAGATATATATCATAAACATATAGCTAAACTAGTTCAAAGTAGTGGGATTGTTTGTAGTGAGGAACTTTTTAGCCTTGAATAGTTACTTCTATTCCATCATTTTTATACTTTTACCGAAATTACATTTCATATATTGTGTCTTACTTTTACCAAGTTTTAAGCCTTTGATTCTAAAGCATGTTGCACGTTTCCATTTTAGAAGCAATATGTGCTCGAAATGTATTGACCAACACAATAGCATTGACAAGCATACACTAAGGAATTTTTCTCCAGCGTTTTTTTTTGGCATTTCTCATCTTTCAAAATTTTGTTAAATAATTGTGTCAGCCATGAGACTCTTGTATGTTGCAATGTTTTCCAAGCTTCTATAGAAATAATAATGTTGTCTACAATGAATTGTTTTGTCTACCTGTGTTGGAAAGAAAAGTAGTATTTGAAGCTAATTTCGTATTACAGTGTGGTCAGAAGTATCCTTTTGAATATTTATGTGGCAAAGCTAACAGTTGTTATTTGCTCAGGTTAATGTTTTTGATTGAGTGGGAACTGTCCTGGATTTGTATTTGTTTGCTTGTTTGATTAATTAGGCTATATTTTCTTCCCTGTGGTTTCTGATGTAATTCTTCTATCAAAGCAAGCTATGGGTTGACCATGGACCCAGTGTCCTCCGGTGTTCCTTCCATCTTTGTAGTTGGCAAGCATTTTATGTTCAAACTGTTTTCAGTTGAATGAATGATCACTTTTCTTGTTCAAGCAGTCCCACATTGTGCAATTTTGCCAACTATGTTCTACTTGGCATTACATTGTCACACACTTAATTTGTTGCCATCATACCTTTTTTTCTTTTAATTTTTTAAGAATTATTGTTTGGCTGATGGTCTATTCTTTCTCCGCGATTTCAGTAACATTCATGACAGGTTTTCTTTGTATATTTTTTTTGCTTTTGTGATAAATTCACCTTTTTCTTTGTTAATTTGTCTTAATTTCAGTTATTGTTTTGTGACAAATCATTGAAGTAATAAAAATATCAGGAAATTTAAGTTCTTAAAAAAGTTTTTTGAATTTTTAAAGCTTGGATGCTTATTTAATGTATTTATAAGATTCTAAAAATTTCCTAGTACCCTAAAATTTTAGTAATGAAACTTCCTTTTTTCCGTATTTAAAAGAAATCTAATGGATAAAATATTCTTTTTACATTGAAAAAGCTCCGTTTTATCTTTCCCGTTAAAACGGTGGTTATTATCTTACGACTTGTGCTTGATCACAGTACTTCGTTGTATGAAAAGGAACCTCATTGTTTTTCTAATTTATCTGAATTTTTGTTGTTGCAGACCAAGATTATGTTCTGCGGTTCACACCACAGTCACATCGATTGGAACTTTTGCAAGCAGACTCGTGTCCAGATATTATAAGTAAACATGTTGAAGAATTGAGACATAGCAATTGATTTTTGTAATATTGTTGGACTGAGAGACAGCAATTGGTTTTTATAATATTTATGACTTAGTAACTTAAGCATGCATCAGTGATCTTGTTCACTGGTGCATCTGGAAGCCATGAAATTGCAAGCCAGGTTTTTCTATCCTTTATCTTCGTTATATTTTTCTCCTCAGTTCTGGCCCTGGATAGAGGGTCAAGTTATAATGATGTTAATTCTTTTTCACCCGGATTCAAACATATAATTTGGCCATCTGTTCAGCTGAACATAACTGGAAGAAGGCTAATCTATTTATCATTTACTCCTACAATCATTTTACAGAACAGTTGAATTGCTTAATTGACCTTATACGTTATCTGGTTGCTCAGCGGTCAAAGATCTGCGGCTCCTGTGTATAATGATAATGATAATCATGCCATTTCAGCATGTCATGTTGTTCTCAATCGGAAGCCCACCTCTCATTCTTCTTGTTTCTAGAGTCCAAAATTTTGTAGGAGAAACTTATGCAAGCTTCTTTGATTAAAGAGAGAAATTTCCTTTTTAATAGACATATAGCTAATTGTTAACTCACCAAGATTTTTCAAAATGTAATAGATAATTTATTAAAATTTTTTGAAAAAGCTGTGCTAAGTCCAAGCAGACAGTGGCTTTCAGTCTCTTACATCCCTAGAGTTTTAGCCAGGAGAAAAATAATTGTGTAGGACGCTGTACATGTTAGGAGGCCTGGAAAGAATGTATATCATAAAAAGGTGCACTGTTGAGGTTTCTGCCTCCTAGCAAATGGTTAAAATATTCATGCTGAACCTTGGCAGCGGATGTTCTCATCTTTGTTGGTAAAAAGTAAGGTTGTCATTTTAGTTATTAAGTATTCATTACCACTGGAATATATCTTTGCTGTGAAAAATGTGTTACAGGTTTGATTTTAATGTGTTGGTTGTGAGTTCTGCCCTAAAGATTATATAAAATTGAATTTGGGTCGTTGAACATTATACAATTCCACTAACTAGAAATTCATGTATTTTTCTTGGCATGCTAATGAAAGCATAACAGCTTATTTCATAATGCGCAATACCATCAGAGCAATAACTTGGGAGTTTAAGAGTTGTGGTTGAGGTACATTTGTGTTTTTTGAATTATTACCTCTCATCATTATGTAGCCTTGTTTCTATCAACTAGGGTTAGTTAGATGAGTTCTTTTTCACCATTTGCCTATTGAAAGAGTTAGATCTTTGTTTATTTGCAATTTTTTCAAATCATTTTCGATCATTTTTTGTCTTCTTTAGTCTTTATTTTAGTGGCTTTCTTTATTGTATGATCTTTTTTGCATATGTTCAAACCATCCAAGTTACCATTCTTGTAGCTTATTTGAAATAAGAGCCACTCCAAGTTTTCCTTGCGTGTTTGTATCATATAGTTTATCTCTTCTAGTAACATTCAACATTAATTGAAGTTGCTCTAAGTCTTCCTATCATATAAATTATCTCTTCTAGTAACATTTAATATCTATCCAAGTATTTGTAATTGCATTTTTGCTACACTAATTTATTGTTCACGCCTCTTTTGCATTACTCAACATTCAACACTATACATGATGTTAGGCAAGATTGTTGTCTTGTAAAATTTTCCCTTCAATTTTATTGATATTCTTTTATCTCATAGAACACAACTAGCCAATGCCAATTTTCACCATCCTTCCTCAATTCTATTTTTTATATCTTTAGCAATTTCACTATATAATTAGCTTGATTCTAGGTAGTGGAATTTTTTGCAGTGAGGAAACTTTTTGCCTTGAATTGTCACTTCTATTTCATTGGTGTATGTTATTAAAATTACATTTCATATATTCTGTCTTACTTTTGCTAATTTTTAAGCCTTTTGATTTTAGAGCATGTCTCCACTTTTCTATTTTAAAGTAACATTTTCTCGAGTTGTATCCACCAGCACAATATCATTTGCAAATAGCATACACCAAGGGATTTTATCTTGCATTTTCTTTGTTAATTCATCTATAATGTTGGCTGATAAGTATGGGCTAAGCATAGACCCTTGATGTAGATCTATTGTGATTGAAAAATCAGATGTTGTTTCACAAGCTATTCCAATTTTAGTGGAAGCTTTTTCATACATGTCTTGAATCACTTTAATATATTTATTCAAGATATTTTATGTCCGCAAGGCCCACCAAATAATATCTCTAAGCACTTGGTCATATGTTTTTTCCAAGTCAATGAAGACCATATGTAGATTTTTTCTATATTTTTTGAATTTCTTCATTAATTGTTGTATTAAAAAAATAGTCTCCATAGTAGATCTCTTTGACATAAATCCAAATTGGTTTTCTAACGTTGTTGAATCAAGTTTGAGACATTACTTGATAACTCTCTCCCAAAGCTTTATAGCGTGGTTCATTAGCTTAATCTCTCTATAGTTTGCATAATTTTGTATGTCTTCTTCTTTTGTAAATGGGAACAATAAATCTTTTTCTCCAAGTGTTGGACATTTCTCCATCCTTCAAAACTTTGTTAAATAATTGTGTCAACCAAGGAACTCTTGTATCTCCCAATGCTTTCCAAGATTTTATAGGAATATTGTTTAGTTTAATAACTTTTCCATTTTTCATTTTTAATAAGGTTTTCTTCACTGCAAAAAAGCTCATTAACCCAACTAAAAATTGGTTCTTCTTCTTGGATGTCTTCTCTTGGGAATTCTTTATTTAATATTTTTTGAAAATAATTTTTCCACCTATTTAAAATTTCATTGTTTTTTTTACCAAAATTCTTTCATTGGCTTCCTTGATGTATTTGACATGATCAGTGTTCTTACATTTCTTGTTTCTAATTTTTTCCAATTTATAAATAGGTTTTTCTTATTCCTTTGTTCTTAATTTCTCATAAAAACTATCCAAGGCCTTATGTTTGGCTTTGGCTATTGCTATAGGTGCCTCATTCTTTGCCATTTTGTATATTAGCTTGTTTTCTTGGCTACCTCTTTGTTACCATTTCTTAAAGCATTTTTTCTTATTTTGGATAGTATGTAGCACTTCATCAATCCACCACTATGTCTCCTTTGAGAAGTATTTTTTGCCTTTTGTTTCACCCAAAATGTTCTTTTCAATTTTCTGAATGTAACTTTCCATTTGGCCCCTAATCAAATTTGCAAAACAATCCCAATTCCATGTGCTTTTGTGAAGAAACTATTCTTTGAATAAGGTAATGTTATCTTCTTTCAAATTCCACCATTTTATGCATTTAGTCCCTTTTCTCATGCTACCTTTGAAGCTCTATATAGCTAAATCCACGACCATTAGTCAATGTTAAGTTGCAAGGCACTCTCTAGGTATGACTTTATAGTCTTTGCACATGGCCTAGTTTATTTTGCTCAACAAGAAATAATTAATTTGTGTTTTATTCATACCACTCTCATAAGCAATTTAATGTTTTATCCTCTTCTTGAAGTAAGTATTTGCAATTGCAAAATTGCAAGCACTTCCAAATTGTAGTAGTGAATTTTCCATATCATTGCGCTCTCCAAATTCATGTCCTCCATAAATCTTGTCATATCCCATTTTCATAGATCCAACATGACCATTAAAATCTTCTCGAATGAATATGATTTCTTACTAGGCACTTGATTTATAAAATCCCAAAAATCATGCTTGATAGAATTTTCTAGGCTAATTTGTGAAGTATATATGTTGATGACATTGATGATATCATTTCCAAGGATAAGTTTGATGTCTATAATTTGATTGCCATGGCAAGAAACATGTACCACTTTCTGTTTGATACATTGATCAATGATGATACCCACACCATTTCGATAATTTTCTTTTCCTAAGTAAAATGGTTTGTAACTTGACCTAAAACTTTAGCTTTCTCCTCTTTTCATTTTGTTTCTTAGAGGTAAGTAATGCAAATTTTTCATCATTTCATGGTGTGGGGTAATTTCAGAGGTCTTTTCATTGAGAGTGTGAATTTTTTAGCTTGTCATTTGAAATTTCTATTATTGGACTTGCTTCTTTACACACTCATCTGTAATGTGGGAATCCTTGTATGCTTTTCATAACATTCAAGTGGTGATGTTACATATTGTTTCTGGAGGATGCCATAGCAACTCCTTACCCATTTTTTACAATAACCAAGCCTTTTGACTATTGTGCATTGCAGCTAGGGAATGCCCTAGCATATGCAAAATCTGAAAAAGAGCTCATCCATGAGATTTGGTAAGGTTTTACAGCTAGCTATCAACTTGATGCTGACCCTCCTTTTGTATCTAGGCTTGGGACTAGCATTGGTAGAGTTACTATATTATTACCTCAGGTCTATGAAAATATCATGTAATAACCCTAAATTTTATGACAACATCATAAAGTAACTTTTTTGAGTTCTAGATAGAAAAGGTACAGCATGAATGTTTAATGGTCATCCTACCAAAGTGGATCTTAAAAGGACTAATAGATGAGTCAAAGTTTAAACTCATTTTGAGTGGTTGTGCGAAGGGTTAAACTCAAGAAGTAAGCGTCATAGCATTACTTAAAATGATGGCCTCTAAAAGGTCATCATTAGGAAGCTCAATGCTTATTTTTCCTAATAACTTACAAGTAGCTATACCCCATCTATGCCCCATTTAGGCTTGAACTTGGGCCTTATAACTTGAGAAACAAACATCTTATCATCACTGTAAAGGATGTCCTTAAAGGGGTATCACCCAAAGCCTCAAATCTTATTATTTAAAATGGGTTTTGAGGATGGTTGCTAGATCAATGAAAGCCTAATCTCTTTTTGAGTGGTTACCAATAAAAATCTAAGCTTTTTTCAAGTGACTAAAGGATCATCACCTGGAAAGTTGTAACACATTGTATGCAACAATTCTAAAGCATAAAAACTTAGGAACTCTAGAGAATTACTTGTTAGAACAAGAAGTCAATTATTTCTAATTTTGATCAAGTTAATGCTTTTTATTTTATGATGGATATTAAAGAAGGAACCAAGTTGGGCATTATGTCCTCATAAATTTTATCTCTTGGAATATTTAGGGATTATTAGATTGTTAATGATATGTCACAAATTGAATTGTTATGAATGGTTGCGATATCATATCTATGACATCATAACTAAAGATATGATGTTGTAGAAGTGATGTAGTAGGCCATGGTCATGCTTATAAATACAAGCTCACCATCATGGCCAACTTACCTTTTGGTCAAATCCTTAGCACAATTCTTGCAAATTGCTTCAATGATTATAGAGTTAGTTGAGTACTTGCATTGTGGTGACTAATAGTTGTCTAGCATCTTAATTTGAGTGAAGTATACCTAGATGTATTTCATGAATGTTAATAAAAATCAAAATTGTTCTTCACCATTGTAGTATCTCACTTAGTGTTTTTGCAAAAATGTTCTTTACACTCCCACAAAGACACCTCCATAAACTAAGTGTTGGAATACTTTACGTATGGTTGTAAATGGTCTTTGAATTGATATAACCCTTAATATATCAACAATTATGAAATGAAGGGGCACAAAACCTTTAATAAAACATGGACTTAGCCTACTTCACATGAACTAGGAATGGTACTAGAATAATGAAAAAAGTAAGGTTTTAATGCTAAAAACAAGTATGAATTGTTGAAAAAATGACTAAGTATAAATTGCTAAAAAATAAACCAAGTACATAATAGATTATGTGCAATAAAATGAAAAATAAGTATAAAATCTAAGTAAAAGAGCATAAAATATTAAAATATTGAGTCTATGATATGGGAGAAAGGATCTCAAGTCCCTTTCCAAATGCTAAAATGCTTTATTAATGAGTAACAAAGTGTTTGCCTCTTATGGAGGGTTGAAAACTATAAACGCTGACAAAAAATATAAGTATAATAAAACTAATAATAGAAACCTAATTTGTGAAAAAAAGTGGATTTGGAGATTGGAATTAAACCTATGAAGGATTCAGATATGGATGTGGAAGCTGTAGACATGATCTAGAATTAATTTTGGGTCAAAACAATATTGTTTTAGCTAAGGGTCTTGTTAGTGACGTTGAAGCTAAAAAAATTCTAACTCTAGAATGTGTTGTAGAAACCTGAAAATTCTATCTTTGGAAGTGACACTGAAGGTGTAGAAGGTGACCATAGAGCATGTGGATGCTATGATGGTGGTAGGCGCTCATGTTGATTTGGAGGATGACACAAAGTTTAGCAACGCTGACACTAGTGTCAACATCAGTGTTGACTAGGGAGTTATAAAATGTTTCATTGATTTTTCAAATAAAAAATTTCTAACTCCTAAGATGACAAAATTAATCCCAAAATAAGTTTAGAAGATGATTTTGATAGTCGAGAGGCATGTAAACTTATGAAATGTTACGTACTAGATGTGTTAGGTGACTTAGAGGTGCTCTAGGAGGTGCCGAGGTAATCCATAAACTTGTTGGTTCTCTAGAATTTTTTTTTGAAGTCCCAAAAGAACTTGTTAAAATGTGCCAATTTTAGAAGCCTAGAGTGCTAGAATTGTTATTGATGAGTCATTTAGGCCCTAGGAACTCATTGCATATGTTAGAATGTAGTTCTGATGACGTTTGGAGGTGTTAACAATGGTGTTTTTAGCACTAATGCTAGTGTTAATGTAAGCATCATCCATACTAGGAAATTTTTTTGACATTTTTTGAACTTTTTTGAAGTCATCGAAATTGAAGCTGAGATGCTAGGATATGATCCCAAATGATCCTTGAAAGTCTCAGAAGGCCAAACATGTGTCTTATGAAGCTATTTTTGGTGTGTTTTGTCCTATGGTGTTGAAGAAAGATTGATTTGGAATCCACATAACCTCGAACACTAGAAAAATTGATTCTAGAGTTTTTTCTAGATCACCAAGTGTGAAGTCCATAAGCTCAATTATGAACTCAAATAGTCCTTGTAAGTTTCAAGAGCTAAGAAAGTGTCTGATGAGGCTATATTTGGACTTTTTTGAATCTTGAAGTGAATAAAATAATGCCAATCCACACTTGGTCTTGGTTATTAGAAAAAAAAAGGGTTACAACACTATATATAGATTTACTTTTCATGATATTCATGTTTATAATGTGATTTGCATTTTCTATGTCTTTTACCCTTCTAATGTTTGTTAATAAGTATGACTAGTTTTGAGTGGTAACATCTAATCATTTGGTCATCTTGTGGTAACTTTGCTTGACTCACTTAGTAGCAAGGTTGCTTGATAATTCTAGTGGCAATTATATCAACCTAGGGCATACACAGGAAAATAGGAATGAATGCTTATTGCCATTAGCCTAACTTAGTGTTATAATTTCATTGCACCTTAGATAATAGACATTCTACTCATTTTGATATGTTTTGTCATATCACACTAAGAGTAATTTAATATCATTTAATCATATATTTAACTAAAGATTGATAAAATTTCTAACACCTCAATCACAATAAAAAATAAAATCAATAATCTTTTGTATTTTTAATCAAAACCCAAATTTTGAAGAAGAGATATGAATAAGTGATAATTTTTCAATTTTTTTTGGTATTCATGACATTACTTATGAATACAGATCTCTTCAAAAAGAATTTCTGAAGTTGGAGGGCCATCACAACTATGCAAGAAGAGGCCTAGAGGTAGAGGAAGAGGAAGAGAAGGAAATTGATCTCTTACTAAGGAATAAGAAGCTTAATCATTCTCCATTTAGTAGCCTACACCTCTAATATGATAATTGGCACAAGAAGAGGCTATAACAACCACACCTCTTGAACTAGGTCAATAACTCACACTTATGGAGGATTGTGTTTAAGTAATTAACGTTAAGTCGATCATGTTCATGGTCATTATGGAATTGAATTTTTGTCCATTCATGGAGTTTGCACTTGTAGTGGTTCGAGAACAATTGCAGACATCAAATAGGATGATGTTATAGTTAATTTTGAAGACATCATAGTGTCATATTCAGTTGAAGCAATTGCAAAGACATTGAATTTTCCAAACATTGGAGCCAATATAGCTCATATATCTACAAGGTTAGATACAAATGCTGGAAATCTTTGGCTGCAAAGAGCTTATGGAAAAATCAAGAAGAAATACAATAGATTATCAAATGTAGAAAAGATTTACTTTAAGATTGGGGCATATCATATTTTCTCAACTAAGAGATTAAACTAGATTTGCACATATGCTGCTAGAGAAAGTGTAATTTTGATGGGGAAATTTCAAACAAACATGGTTCATATGTTGTTTTTAGAATTTTAGAGGTAGTTTGAAGAAAATAAGTTAGGGAAATTAACACTTTTATTTTCTTATTTAATATGGAAGTTGTGTAGATAAGCAAGCATTTTGGGGTATGCCAATGACATATCAAGAAAAGCCCCAGTTGTATCATATGCAAAAATTTCGATACTAGTGCTATCCAAGAAGGATCAAGTGGAGAAGTCACTAGGCATTGAAGCAACAACAACATCAACATCGGTAGCCAACATACTAGCTATAGACATAGAACATATAAGACCTAGTGTACCATCAATAGAGTAAGCAGGGCCAAATTTTCTAATAGCACAACAAAAATATTATAGGTATGCTATGAGCCATTTGCAACATATTGTTGAAACTATAAGTTGGGAAAGTAGAGGAATATCAAGCATGTATAGAGTAAGGAAAACTCCTAGTTTCCTTATAGTATCCACAGGACTAGCCAATGGTTAAGTCTCTTTGTAGATAGGAGAATGTGATTGAGCATAGTAGATTTTAGGAAATGCTATGTTATTTGAAGTGACATTAAAAATAGGAGTGAAAAATGTGATTATGCATCACAAAGATGTACACGGGGCCATAGAATTAATAAAAAAGCATTACAAAGAAGCTTTTAATATTTTTGTTGTGCCACCAACAAAATTTGCAGGAGCCGAGGAAGCCCAGATCGTTGTAGGACCATCCAACAAAGACAAGGGTAAGGAAAATGAATGAATATTAGTAGAAGAACATGAAAGTGCCCTTAATAGAATTTTGTAAATAGGATAAACTAGCTTATATATATATATATCTATAAATTGGCCAAGATGATTTTTAAAAAAATGATGTTAACCAAACCCGACTACTGAATGAGGTAACAAGATAACTAAAAATGGAATCACTCATCCCTCCTCTATTTCTCTACCACTTACCCAATTTAGTTTTGCCCTCTCTATCAAGTTTGCTCTTTCTTTGTTTGTTCATGGCATTTTTGAGAAATAAATATCTTGCATAAATAATGCTAAAAAATGCCATGAACAAAGAAAGAAAGAGCAAACTTGACCAAGAGGGTAAAACTAAATTGGGTAAGTGGTAGAGAAACAGAGGAGGGATGAGTGATTCCATTTTTAATTATCTTGTTAGCTCATCTAGTAGTTAGGCTTGGTTAACATCATTTTTTTTAAAATCATCTCGACCAATATATATATATATATATCTAAGCTGGTGGAGTAGTTTCATGGGCTATGAGTAGAATTTAATTATTTTTTTATTTTTTAAGTTATCATCACTATTTGCATTCCAAATAATATATACTAGTAAACATAAATTGGTTAAAATAAAAGTTTATATATTTTGTATATGTTGATGAAGGAATACATTGCACAATTATTGCAACAAACATTACAGAGTTGTATAATAGGATTGAGCAAAAGGAAAAATACAATGATAATTGTGAACTTAATATGCCTAATTCTCCAATTGAGCAAAATGAATTTCTTGTGCAATTCTACTTTGGAGATGTTTAGCATTTGAAATCTTTCTATATCTTTGCACATAGAAAGGAGGATGAATCTTTAAAGAATCAATGGTCTTGACTCTAGATAATGCAATAAACATTAGACCCGTAAGTTCTCTTGTGTAGTGGTTTCGCGAGCTATAAGTAGAATTTAATTATTTTTTAAGTTATCATCACTATTTGCATTCCAAATAATATATACTGGTAAACATAAATTGGTTAAAATAAAAGTTTATATATTTCGTATATGTTGATGAAGGAATACATTGCATAATTATTGCAACAAACATTATGGGGTGCATAATAAGATTGAGCAAAAGGCAAAATACAATGATAAGTGTGAACTTAATATACCTAATCCTCCAATTGAGCAAAACGAACTTCCTATGCAATTCTACTTGGAGACATTTAGCATCTAAAATTTTTCTATATCTTTGCACATGGAAAGGAGGAAGAATCTTTAAAGAATCAATGGTCTTGACTCTAGATAATGCAACAAACATTAGACCAGTATGTTCTCTTGTGAAGCGGTTTCGTGGGCTATGAGTAGAATTAAATTATTTTTTTATTTTTTAAGTTATCATCACTATTTGCATTTCAAATAATATATACTGGTAAACATAAATTGGTTAAAATAAAAGTTTATATATTTCGTATATGTTGATGAAGGAATATATTGCACAATTATCGCAACAAACATTACAGAGTTGTATAATAGGATTGAGAAAAAGGAAAAATATTATAATAAGTGTGAACTCAATATGCCTAATTCTCCAATTGAGCAAAACAAACTTCTTGTGCAACTCTACTTTGGAGATGTTTAGCATCTGAAATCTTTCTGTATCTTTGCACATAAAAAGGAGCATGAATCTTTAAAGAATCAATAGTCTTGAGTCTAGATAATGCAACAAACGTTAGACCCATAACTTTTCTTGAACTAATGTGAATAGTAGCCTTATCTAGTGTTATTCCTTGAGATTTATGAATAGTCATGGCCCATGCCAATCGTAATGGTAACTGACAAGATGCTCCTTGGACCACAGGTACAATTGGCACATGATGAGGATTACCATTATCAAAGGCACATTTGATGTAGGAGTCAAAATCAACAATAACGTATAATGGTAATGTAGGTGGCTATTTAACTTAAGGATACATAATATTGTGAATCATGCCAAGTGCACTATTTACCAATCCTGCTTTAGGCCAAAGGTTAACTGTACGCATTACCCTTGCACCTTCACATATAAGCAAAGATTGCATTACTTGTTGTAGTAGATAGTTGTTGCACTACTTGTTGCAGTAGATGGTTGTTGTTGTTGATCTTGAAGAAAGTGTTTTTCACCTTTTCTATTGGGACTAATAGCAGCAGAATCCATGTTTCTAAAAATGCATGAATTTCAATATTGCACCCTTTAATCTTGTAACATGATGTCTAAGTTCAATATCTTTAAATACTGCATCATACCGTAACCGTCATCACCTTAACCATTGCCATGATCATAACTGTCACTGTAACCATAATCGTCATCATTTATAATAATAATAAATATTCATTATTACCCACATCGGGCCCTACACGTGAGGGAATACGAAGAGATGAATGGGGAGCCCAAGGGTCGGGGGGTGTCAATTGAATAGAGATTCGGCTCCCCTGTAGTGACTCATTGGCTCCCTTGCATGTGGTGCATGCATGTGAGGGAATACAAAGAGAAAAATGGGAAGCTTAGGGGTTAGGGGGGATTAATCAAGTAGAGATTCAACTCCCTTGCACTAATTCTTTAGCTCCCATGCATGTGGTGCATGTAGGTGAGGGAATACGAAGAGATCAAACTAAATTGGTAGTGCAACATATATTTCTAATCCATATTTGTTTGTGGAGATATAAAAAATCACATTACAAATGCATAAATACTGTTATTATTATATCACGAGCTTTTGTATATTGACATTATTGTTACAATGGACAAGATATGAATGATGCTAACACCTCATTCATAATTATTATATTATAATTATTGTGGAATCCAATAAATGTTATGAGATTATTATAATTAGAGCAATAATTCATAATTATAATCTGAGATATCATGGATTATAAGATTCATTCGAACGGTAAACATTTCATAATAAATAAAGCCAAAATAT
>MNCI01026832.1:3014579-3027934 GCA_015680685.1 Gnetum montanum
CGAATAATCGAGATAAATATAATCATTGGATCATTTGCAATGACTCTTTGGCTAGGGAAGATTTATAAATAATTGGTTATTTATAATTATGGCAAGACATGTGTGTCGACAGAGAGCTCGTCATCATTTTTCTCGACATTAGCTAGGATCATCACAACATGATTTTGCTGAAGATCTTTCTAGGGTCTAGGCTGCCAAAGGTGTACAAGTTTTCATTTTAAAAATTTACCAAGCTAACAACCATATCATCCATTAGATTCCATCAATCAAAAAATATGTACATAAAGAAAAGGCCTCACTGTATGCGAGAAGGTAAGAAGAAATTATCAAATTTGAACTCTTTAAGTCCTCCCAATAAGTGGGAAAAATTGTTAAAATTATGACCAAAGTTAGGTTGACATCTCAAATTGGCTAATAATTTTCATGTGCTAGCAAAAATGCTAACGCTTTTGCATTTTATTAAAATGCATATTGCAAATGAAAAAGCAGTCACAATCTTAACAACTGAATGCATCTACTCCATGGTAACTGCTATTTTCAAAGCACAACCATAGAAATGATAAAACCTACACAAAATATACAATGAGATAAATAGAAAATAAACTTACAAATGTTCCTTGACATTGAAAAAGTGTAGCAAAAGAATATTACTCAAGATAGTAGTAGAAAATTATAACTCCAGAATTCTATGCGACTCCAAAAAGCATTAAAAAAAGAACAGAACCAAACTTTGGAATATTTTTGCATTGGGAATGCAAATGTATAGGAAGGCATGCTAAGTACTGATGATAGAAGAGCTCAGCTTGAAGTGAAACTATGAAAATTGCACAAAATCATCAAAATATAATGTTCAACACGTTACAATTCACTATAAAAAATTAACAAAAACACACATAAAAAGACTGGCAGAAAGTTTGTTTCTAGAAAGAGATTCCAATAACCAAAGGATATTGTTGACATAGAAACTTTAGAAGACCCTTCCCCTCAGGCTTCAGCTTCAACTGTAACCATTACCATCTTTCCTCGAATGCCTCTTGCTCTACCCCTCATCCTACCCCTACCTACAAAATTTTATGCCTAAAACATACATTTAAACAAAGCTACTCAATAAACATATTGGCCTAATTCATATATAAATTTTATCCAAAAAAAAGAAACCTAAATGAAGAGATCTTTTAGCTATTATAAAAAAAATTGTATTATGATCATCGATAATGTGTGCATGTCGTGGCGCTCGGTGTTAAGCAAGGATGTAGCAAGGGTTGACTAGCCTACTACCTTATTGCTACCTTGGTTGAAGAAGCGCATGCCGATGAGCTTGTTATTGCAGCTGAAGCATGGGCCACCATCGTAGGTGCCTTTCCAACGCTTAGGCAGAGCTTTGAAGTTGGCGTCATCGAAACTGGTTTGGTTGGGTCAAGTGGCCTATAGCAGCAGTTGTAGATGAAGATAGAGACAGAATGGAAATGGAATTCTCATTCTCATTCCCATTTCCATTCTGCATTTAGTTGCGTTTGTCATTTTTATGTGTAGCGGGAATATTAAAAGCTATGGCTCTTTGGTTCACATTCTGCACAATGGGAATATGAAAAGGTGTGGCTTTTCAATTCATGTTTTTTCTCATTTCATGAGATCTTACATGGTGCGTGACATGGAGGGCGAAAAATGCACTTCCCCCTCTCCCCTATCCTATTAGTTGAGTTGGCCTCTCAGCATTATGCACAATATTTTTAATGTCTCCAATGATATTAATGTAGTCTGGTTTTAGTTGATCTCCATCAAAGGGAAGCTGGTTATTGTTGAGATTGGAATGCAACACATCAAATTGAAGATTTAGAAATTACAAAAGCAATTATCTTAACTATGAGTTTAAGCACATGATCCAACAAACAAGTAGCACCAACATAATTGCAAAGAAAAAAGGAGGTTGATAAAATTAATCAAATGATGGCCAACAAAAAGTAATTGGAGATGGAGAAGAAAAAGATAACCTAGAATACATCAATTGCTAATGGACAAACTTATGCTTATGCTCAAGCTATTATAATGTTAGAAAAAGAAAATAAGATACTTGTTGTTGAAAATAGAAGGCTTATGAATGCAGAGAAGGAGAAACACTTATAAAGAAAAATTCTTAATCAACTAAGGAAGTAAATTACTAGAGTCAACCCAGACATCGAACAATTAGCTAGATTAAATAAGACCTTATCAATGGAAGGAGTCCATGGAGTCTATTAAAATTCTGCAATTGAAATCGATGCATGGTAGAATGAAGCCAAAAAGAATTAAAAAATAAAGAAGAATTTTAGAGATTAAGTAGGCATGTTGATGGGACATGATATTGCGGCCGTCGCGATATCGCATCCTCCCCCACGATATCGCAGTGCACCGTCATATCTATAAATAAGAGGTGGCTCTCCCTTGTTTCCTCAGCCTAGGCTAGACAGTAGGAAAGCTCTAGTAGATTGATCACTCTAGAGATAGAATATTTTCCATGTGCTCGTAGTAGGAGTCCTAAAGTGAATGGATCTTTATTCGAGCAAACATTGTACCTGAACACAAGTTTGTGTACGGCAATAAAGACGAGCTTCTTGGATAAACCTTATAGCGCATGGAATAGGATTTTATTATTGTTATTTATTATCTATTATTTATTACTTTCTCTCTCAACCCTTCTCTGCTAGTTAAGTGCCTCAGTACGATTGCTTCGAGCACATGCGTTACGCATGGTGATCCCAGTAATGATTAGCGTCTGGTAGCCATGGTTGCATCGATTCAGGGTGTGTATGGTAAGTGGGAAAGGATGCTGACGCTAGGTAATTTAGACTTAGTTCATTAGTTAGAGTTAGTAATTAGTTTCTCAACCCTTCACCTTGTTAACATAGGAGACAAAAACATAAAAAGCTATAAAAATCATATACCTTAGACTTACTTAACCATACACCGTGACAACTACAAGTAAGTCTGGGAAGACAACGAATGATTAACCCTAAGTGTTCCATGGACGTGTAGGCACTTAGTCTGCGAAGTTCGACCAAATCGCGTGTGCTATGCTCATATTCGTATGGTTGAGTGTAGGGGTATCTCGCCACTCATCATTGGCACCGTTGCCGGGGACTAAGTGTTTGTGCACTGAATAGAACATAGGATATCACTCACATCGTTAGGAGCCTAAATGAACCTTCGGGTTAATGAAAAGAAAAATTCATATAATGGTAAATAGCACACCGATAAGACACTATGTCTTCTTCTTCTTCTCATAAGAGCAACTCACCACCTAAGGACCATACATGAAACAGTCGGCAATCAAAAAAACATAACCGAAATCAAGCAAGTCCTCAATAATACCAGATAGTCTATACTCATCCTGATGAGTATATTCCAAACTTCACCTTTATCCTCCATCAAGATGAACAACTACGATGGAGAGATTTGCAAGGTAACATAGTGTTACCTCCAGATCAGGCAGTCCCAAACATGCTTCTCCGTGCTCTGGCACAAATTGGCATGACATAGCTTTATGCTGAATACGTTATATGTGACTTTGATACAAGGGATTATCATCCCACAGAAGCACAACGTATGAGGGACTCAAGGCAAGAGAGCCAACATACACTGTTGAAGGGCAAAGAGGCCCCGCACGTCCTAAGTGAAATAGGAGATGGTGAACCACTCATAACAGGTTCTCTATCGAAAGATGTTCCTCCTCCTAACGATAGTGAGGAGGTGAGGTATCAGAACCTATGCTCAATGATACATAACCTTGGTTATGATCCTCGTGAATGCCAACTATTCACTGAGGGAACAACAACACATGACAAGGATGGACACTTAGATCGTCACCATGATCGGGGCCATAGCAGCTGAAGAGAAGGCAAGAAGCATTGCCATGGTGATGGTTCCCCTTCTTCTTCTCCTTCATCTCATCACTCATCCTCTCCTTCCACCTTTGGACGCAGCTAGCATGAGCATAACGGTGAGGATAGAGGTAAGAAAAATGAGATACCTCGAAAAGAGAGTCGAGAGAGAGGACAAGGGCATGAATGAAGGGAATGTAGGAAACAACGTAGACATCACAGGCATCATGAAAGAGATGATCATGACAAGCCCCTAATTGCCACATGAAGTATGCTTGACATAACAGAGGCTGTAAGAATACCAACAAGGCATTTAAAAGATAGTCGGATCAGGTGTTTAGACATGAACAATATTCCTCGCTTTGAGGGGGGATACAACACTGATCCACAAAATCATTTATAGGAATTTCATGATGCCTATGCCTTGCAGAACATAGAAAATGAGTGGCAGAAACTAAAGTACATAGATGGGATAAGGCATGAAACTAGAAGAACCCTTGGGAATTATGCCCAAGGGAGACTATCAAAACTTAGAGCCCATGAAGTACATCGCTTGTTGGAACAAGTAGCAAAAGAAGAAGGTGAGCTACGAAAAAGAGAGAGTGCAAAAGAATACAACCGCGATCCCTCCCTTCGAAAGAAGGGAGTGAAATTTTGTGATGAGGAGGATGAGTCACCACTTGAAGAGTTGGTGAACTGAAAAACCTTGCTGATTCAAAAACTGACAACCAAAGTATCGGCTAAGGTAGATCAGCTATGGGATTCCTTAGACTCAAGACTTGAAAGTGTCTTGAAAATAGTAGAAGAGTCTAAGGTAGAACAAAGTAGTGACAAAGGTAAGAGAAAGTGGAGAAATTCAGGCCTTGCACATAACAAGGGTAAGGGGAAAATTACTATCTCCGATGAGGTTGTGGATTTAGACATAGACGATGACGGTGAATGTGAGATCTACCACTATGACCATCCTAAGGGATGTTGTCCAATCATCTCACATCTACAGGAGTCTAGGATGTATGCACTTAACCCAAGACTCAACCAACGGCAAACACCTTGAAGGTTACCTTATCCCCAAGGTAACCTAAGGTAGTTCCACCAACCGTTAACGTACTATCCGGGTGGAACTTCACCACAACCCATCGGACAACATTAGTAGTGGAAATACCCACAGTCATGGGGGATGCCATCGAAGAAACAACAATACCCTTACCGGCAACCTGATCCTTATGGATATTATGTGTAGCAGCTGGTTTCTCCAAGTGACTCTATGAGTCACACAAATCCCCAACGTCACTACCAAGTTTGGGAGTACTTTAGGAGGACTCCTTCTCCTCTGGGAGGCACCCCACATACTTACCATCCTCCAACTCCATCCATACCTCTTCCACTTGTAGTTCCCATACAACCTGCTCTAACAATGCAAGGGGAACTCCCTACTCAACCGCAGCAACGTAACGCTACGAGAGCTGTAAACATTCAACCCACTACTAGTTCTGACAACTATAAAAAGAGAAGACATTTCTTTAGAACTAGAAGCCTAGACAAGCTCTTACAACAACAAGCGGTTGAGTCTAGGTACACTCCTCCACCATCTAACACTTCGGAGCACCCTTCAGTCTAACAACAGAGCTGTACGCATACAGTTATGTTAACGCATACCGTAACCAACTAGATCAAAGTAGGCCACCTTCCTAAGAAACTATTTGACCCTGGGAGTCCCTTAATCTATTTACAAATCGTCGAGAACAAACCACATAAGGCTCTTCTTGACTTAGGTTCTGGGGTCAACTTAATTTCACGAGAAATGTATCAAGCCTGGAACCTGTCCCAACTTAAGAAGAGTAACATTCAACTAAAGCTGGCAAACCAGTCCATCACCATTCCCTTGGGATTGGTGGAGGACATCATTACCACTGTGTGTGGTTGGTCCTACCCAGCTAACTTTCTGGTGATGGTTAATAGCAACAACGGGGGCTTCCCAATTATAATGGGAAGGCCATGGCTAAGTACAATAGATGGATACCTAGGGATCCACGATCCTTCCTTGCAGATATCTAAGATAAATATTTATGGAAAGATCAAGAAGAAGAAAGTTCCGTGCATCACATACAGTGACTCAGAGTGTGATGACATGGAAGAATGTTCAACATCTCTTCCATGTAATTGGTGTGTCCAAGAAACACAAATTCAAAGGTGCCTGTATGTAGCAACCACACAAGTAGTAGACACCCCATGGTTGACAGCTACTAGAAAGAGCAACTTAATATGCATAGAACAAATTGGGGGTACAACTCATGTTAACAATGGAATGCATAGACACATTGGAGTATGAGCATCGCTAACTTCCACCCCTTAATCTGAGAACATCAGTGGGAAGAAGTTGGGCTCTTTTACGAAATTCAAATAGACGTTCATTATTTCAGATCTCTCCCTTGTAATTCAGTCATGGGGGAGATGGCCACCTATGCTAACCATTGGAGGCCCTCAATTCTTTTTAGTTTTTGTTTTACAAGTTTTTGTTTTACACATTTTTGTTTTACACGTTTTTGTCTTACACATTTTTGTTTTACAAATTTCCTTAAATTTTTTTGTTTTTGTTTTACAAATTTTTTTAACATTTCTTGTTTTTGTTTTAAAAATTTCTTTAACTTTTCTTGTTTTTATTTTACAACTTTTTTTAACTTTTCTTGTTTTTGTTTTTCAACATCGTTATACTTTTTCATATTTTATGTGTTTGTGTGTGTGTGATCCACCGTGTAAGTTTGTCACCCAATAAGTGTTCTCCACGATGGTATGAACTGTTTTCTTATTGATTGCTAATGTTTGGTTTTTACCTTTAAGTCATAATGTTGATACTAAGGTATGTTTCTTTTGATATGGCAGGCAATGAGTTCACTTCATCCATCCATCCACAAAGTCTATGGTCTCTCTTGGCTTGGAAATGTACAGTCCCCTTCATAATAAGAACTTTAACAAATCGGTGATTGGGCACTTCTCAAACTAAGGAAGGACTCAAGGATTACAAAGGGTGTAACTTCAAGGGAACTTGATGCTTTTGTGTTGGCCATCCTCTTGGGTGCTTGGATGTTTTCTTCTTGAGTTTTCTTGCCATTCTGATGCTACCCAATTATCAGAAGTTGAGACAATAAAAATAAGAAGTCTTTGCATGGTGTGGTTCTCATGCATAAAAGCACAAAAAAAAAAAAGAAAAAAAAAGAAAAAAAAAAGAGAAAAAAAGAAAAAAGTAAGAATTAAAAGAACATCCCTTAGATGAAATAATCACTTGGGCTACAAGCACTGGTTATGGAACTAAAATGTTCCCTCTAACTAAGGCCCTTCTCGCTTCCCATTCTCTCCTCATTTGTTTTTTTGAAATGGTGGTGGCTCTTGGGGGAAGCATTCTTGTTATTCAAGGGGATGGATTAGCCGAATGCATTGATGCGAAGTCACTGGACGTGGTTGGTTTGAGGCCGGAGATAGAATGAGATTTGCCAAGTCACATTAATCATGAAACACACAAGGGGCTGTACACCACCTTGTTCTTGGGATTCCGTTCCATTCTCTTCTCTCCACCCTTCTCTCCATTGTTCACCTCATTACCAGTTGTATCATTAGTGTATATCTTGGTGGATGCATTGTTTTCTTTTTGGTAAATTCTTGAGGTTAAGACTTTAACTCTTGTTCCAAATGACATTCCCAGAGCCTACAGACTCTTTGAATGTGGGTTTGTAAGGGCATTAAGGGCATGAGCCTGCTTTGGGGAGGATCCACTGACATTCCTATTTGGAGTACTAGTTAAATTCTTTTCCCTAACATTTTTGCAATCCAATTTATTTTTTTCATTTCCATCTTGACATCCATTTCATCGATGTCATAGTTGTCCCTTTTTATCTATCTTTCTTACTCCTTTTCTTTCTCTATTCTAACGCTACTAGAGGTTCACGATTAGTCATGGGGGTACGGGACCCAATTTTTTCGATTTTCTCCTAACCCCTACACCTTTGGTAGTCATCATCAATATTATATCTCCAGAGCTACAATCATCCATACCACAACCCAGCCAATGGACCTTTTCACCAAAGCAAGGTATCAACTGCATTGAAATTTATTTACCCTTGCTAATATAAGACTATGTTGTGTGTGCAGATGGCAATCATACAACAACAGATTGGATTTGGAAGGAACGCTTGGAATGGAGCAGTGCTGAAAGTAGCTATGTAAGGAGCAAGACCGATGGTGTGCTTACTAATGGAAAACGAAAGACGCAATCTTGGCATTGGCAGCAGCAACACTTCTTTTTCTCTCTCTTTCTCAGCTGCCAAATGAGGCCTGATGTCAATGTAATAAGGTGTTCACCCTTGTTGTCCTGAACACCAGTTTTGTTGTGTCTTGTAATGATGATCTGTTCACATGTCACACCATTAGTTTCCTTTGAGTCAATAATCCCATACCTTCTTGATATTATTGTAAGGAACTCAAGGACGATTTTTCATTTAGTCATGGGGGTATGATGCCACGATATTACGTACGCAATATCACGGCCATCGCAATATTGCATACGCGATATCGCATGCACCCCCGCAATATCACGGTGCGCTGTCATATCTATAAATAAGAGGCGGCTCTCCCTTGTTTCCTCATCCTAGGCTAGACAATAGGGAAACTCTGGTAGATTGATCACTCCAGAGATAGAATATTTTCCATGTGCCCATAGTAGGAGTTCTAAAGTGAACGGATCTTTATTCGAGCAAACATTGTACCTGAACACAAGTTTGTGTATGGTAATAAAGACAAGCTTCTTGGATAAACCTTGTAGCGCATAGAATAGGATTTTATTACTGTTATTTATTATCTGTTATTTATTGCTTTCTCTTTCAACCCTTCTCTCCTAGTTAAGTGCCTCAGTATGACTGCTTTGAGCACGTGCGTTACGCGTGGTGATCCCAACAACGATTAGCGTTTGGTAGCCACGGTTGCATCAGTTCAGGGTGTGTACGGTAAGTGGGAACGGATGCTGATGTTAGGTAATTTAGACTTAATTCATTAGTTAGAGTTAGTAATTAGTTTCTCAACCCTTCACCTTGTTAGCATAGGAGACAAAAACATAAAAAGCTATAAAAATCATATACCTCAAACTTACTTAACCATACACCATGACAACTACAAGTAAGTCTAGGAAGACAATGAACAATTAACCCTAAGTGTTCCATGGGCGTGTAGGCACTTAGTCTACGGAGTTCGACCGGATCACATGTGCTATGCTCGTATTTGTATGGTTGAGTGTAGGGGTATCTCGCCACTCATCACATGTATAAACAAATTAATGAAAAAGAGATCTACATAGCAAAGGCCAAGATCAACATGGCCACGTAGTAGTTATGAGATTGGCAAACCATCTTGGACAATGCTACTTTAATACACTAGGCAAAGTTGAAGACTAAAGATCCAAAGAAATAAGACCTCATAAAGTACATGGAGTTGGCAAACCTACACTATGTTGACTTGGCCATGTTAATAGTAGGTAAGCCTAGAACTAATTTAGAACAATAGCTAACAACCATGTATTCAATGTACAAGATGGAGTTTGGAAATAAGAAAGATGCTTAACAAAAACTATACATTGCTAACTTTCAACTCCATGTTGTAAAGTTAGCTATTGTGATCAAAAAGATGTTGTAGCAGACTTGGTTAAGAGAATGAATGATTATTAGAAATTGCAAAAAATACCCAAGGCCTTTGAAGTTGAACATACACAGTTCGCAACATGATACATAAAGGCAAGTCAAATTTTTCCCTAGTTGTCATGTTATTGGAAGGTGCCTATACCAAAAAAATTCCAAAAGTAACATGGAAAACCAATGAGCCCAAAACAAAATAAGAAAATTTAAAGGTGTTACCAAATTAATTTGAGATTAGAAAGCTAGGGAAGTAGCCCTAAGAGGCACTAATGTAGCAAGAGCTACCACCACTAGGAATAACATAAAAACCTACATTAACATTTTTGAAGATCTCATTGAGGTTTCTTTTTTGTTTTGTATTTCGAATTGTAATTGATATTATTAATCATGCCTTGCATGATATTTTTTATAACTCACTCAAATTAAGATACAACTTTGAAAGTTTACTAGTTGTGTCATTTGCATGTAAATATGACATTGAGTTTGTGTAACCTCATAATTTTGTAACTCTACCCTCTTTTTGTTTTAACTCAAGGATAAGTTTCTAGTTAGTCATAGAGATATGATAAATTGAATTACTATGAAGGGCTATGATATCTTAGATATTATATCTATAATATTACAGGTGATATTGTAGTTGAAGATATGATGTCATTGATATGATGTAGTGGGCCATGGTCATGCCTATAAATATGAGTCTAGTATCATGCCAAAATTGATCTTATAATTGAACCTTTAGAAAATTTTTTATAGTTTTTTTGCATGACTCTAGAGTTAGTTGTGAGTGTCGACATTGTGGTGACTAATAGTTGTCTATCATCTTTATTCAAGTGTAGTGTACCTGAACACATTCCACAATTGACAATAAATATCAAATTGTTCTCCACCATTGTAGCCTCTCACTTAGCATAGATTTACTATCCATGTTATTTACATTTACAATGTCATTTACATTTCCTATGCATTTTACAGTTTCAATGTTTGTTAGTTATTTGGCAAAATAAGTATGACTAGTTTTGAGCACTAATGTATAATCTTTTGGAAATTTGATAGTAGCTTGTTTGATTTTCTTAGTAGCAAGTTTGCTTAAAATCCTAGTGGTTACCAGCCCAGGGTAGGTATAGAAAAATAGAAATGGATGATTATCACCATTAGGCTATTGCATTGCATCTTAGATAATACACATTTTACTTATTTCAATATGTTTTACCATAGCATACTTAGAGCCATTCAACATCATTCTATCATATATCTCACCAAAAGTTAAACCATATACTTTGAACTTTGCTAACTCTAGTGGGAGAGCAATGATTGTAGACTTGTCAATAATATGCTTGTATACTTATATTGTCCTATCTACAGATTACAATTTGGTCACAAGTGTACACTTGTGACTTATATAGCTAAGCATTGAGAACTCTTATTGCTCATCAATAGGCTATATTCTGATATGATTATTAGAATTCTAATTTTTTGTATCTTCAAAAAGTTAAAATAGGTGGTTTTAATTTCACTTCAGTCACTAATATTTTTATGCCTAGAGAAAGTTACTTTTTTTTTTTATAAATTTTGAAGTTGGAATAGGTGTGTTCTTTTTCTTGCTCAAAAATGTTTTACTTACATCATTGATTCACTTAAATGTTTTTGGATTAGTTTTTGGTAGCTATAGAATAAAGGCTTCATGTAATTTCCAAGATATAGCTCTACATTAGTGTTAACTTCACAATGGTCTTCTTGATGTTATTTGGTTGATTTGTAGATTTTAATATATCAAAAAATGACTCTGATAAAATATGAGGTGTACCTTTTATTTTTCAATAAGATGAATGAGGAGCTTGGTCTTCTTTTAAGAACATGTTTGTACTTACAAATCCTAATGTTGGTGGGAATCATAAAGATCCAGGTTGGTTCACTTGGTTAAAGTATAAAGTTAACTTCTTAAGAACATATCATAGATTAGATAAAAATTATCTTTTAGCTTTCCTTGATTTATGCCTCATTGTTTGAGTACATCCAAAATGCATTCTTTTAGATCACATACCTATCAAGTTCTCAATTCAAAGGATAGACCATGTGAATCTTCCCTTTGAATGTTTTATTACTAATATTACTTTTTTATCTAATAAAAATTTTTAGAGACCCTTTTGTCAAGTTTGGAACTTGGTACCAAGATCATAAACTCTAATGACTTCATGAAGGAATGGAAAAATGCTATTATTTACATTGTAAGTTTTTTATGACATTTTGGTAAATGCTTAACTAAAAGTTTCAAGTTGTTATTGTTGAAACTAAGCAAAAAATTTATCGACTTATATAATATTCATTTCATACCCCTCGTAATGAAAGTATTTAGTAGCAACTTGCAAGCCTTCAATAGTAGTAGAAAATCTTTGAAATTCAAAAGGCTTAAGATGATTTACTTAAGAGGGGATTATCCTGGCTAAAAATAGAAGATAGTGGTTCAAAAAAGATCTACAAGTATTTAAAATATTCTCAAGTGAGTTATCAAATTAATGAAATTTATTTTAATGGTCAAATTCTCTTTGCTTCTATGGATATTTTAAATGCTTTCTTTGATTATTATTCATATGTCTTTGCTTCACAAGGCATTGGTAAAGAGGATTTAAATTTTTTTGTTTTTGTGACTTCTATTTATTCTTACTTCATTTTGTGAGAAGATGGTACATTAACTATGCAAGATTTTAAAGAATCTCTTTTCTTTATGACTAATGAAAAATATTTTTGTCCAGAGGGTCTACCTTGTAAGTTTTATAAACATTTTTGGGATGATGTTGTTGTTGATTTTTTAAACATGTATAAGGAAGCTCTTTTTAAGGTTCACTTGGTTAAGTGATTAATCAAGGTTTGATAAAACTCATTTCAAAGCTAGGTAAAGGATTTGAGATCACTAATTGATGGCTTATTATTTTATTAAGTCTTAGTTATAAGATTATTGCTAAGAATCTTCCTTTAAAATTTTGAAGGTATTTTCCTCAATTAGTTAAAGAAGAAAAAATAAATTTTGTTCTAGGTATATTTATTTTGGATAATGTTTTCATAGTTGCAAAGGCCATGACTCTAGCAATGGATAGTATTCAAGATATTGTTCTTCTTAAATTAGATTATGTTGATGAGTGGCAAGGTACCCCTACACTCAACCGTACAAAATGAGCGTAGCATGCGCGATCCGGTCGAACTCCGCAGACTAAATGCCTACACGCCCCATGGAACACTTGGGGTTAATCATTCGTTGTCTTCCCAGACTTACTTGTAGTTGTCATAGTGTATGGTTAAGTAAGTCCGAGGTATATGATTTTTATAGTCTTTTATGTTTGTCTCCTATGCTATTGAGGTGAAGGGTTGAGGAACTAACTAACTCTAACTAATGAACTAAGTCTAAATTAACTAGCGTCAGCATCTGTTCCCACTTATCGTACATACCCTAAACTATGCAACCACGACTACCAAATGCTAATCGTTACTGGGATCACCACGCGTAACGCACGTGCTCGAAGTGGTCGTACTGAGGCACTTAACTAGACTAAGCGTAATGAGCATCCGTTCCTTGACTAGCCGTACACATCCTTAGATGCTCGTAATCAAGTTATACTCATTCTGCATTCTAGAAGTTGAGGGTGAGAGAATCTAATCGCGATGAGCAGCTGATTCCTTAATTAGCCGTACACATCTGTAAATGCTCGTAATCAAGTCGTACTCATGCCGCGCTACTGCAAGGTAATAAATAATAGGTAGGAAATAACATGTAAGAAATAACAAGTAATAAAATCCTATTCCATGCACTGCAAGGTTTATCCACAAAGCT
>MNCI01026832.1:3029698-3095331 GCA_015680685.1 Gnetum montanum
CCAAACTCTTGTAGTTTTACCATTCCAGAGATAGAATAATTTCTGTGTGCCCGCAGTAGGAGTCATAGAGTGAACGGATCTTTATTCAAGCAATTTGTACTTGAGCACACATTTGTATACAGCAATAAAGATGAACTTTATGATAAACCTTGCAGTATACAGATTAAGCTAAATAGTAATTAATTATTGGTGAATGTTTAAATGCTTTTCTAGTTAATTAATATCTTTCTCAACCTTCAACCCCCTTAGTTAAATACACTTAGTACGACTGCTTCGAGCATGCGTGTAGCACTTGGTAATCCAGTAATGATTAGCATTTGGTAATCCCAGCAGCGTTGCACTGGTTCAGGATGTGTACGACAAGTGGGAACGGATACTGGTGTTAGGAACAAATAGAACTTAGTTAATGAATAGCTAATATAAGTTAGTCACTTAGTTCTCTTTCCCTTCCCCTTATTAGCATAAGACATCAAAAAGATAAAAGTTATAAAAATCACATACCTCAAGCTTACTTAACCATACAACCATGAAAATACAAGTAAGTTTGAAAGGACAACGATTGATTAACCTTGAGTGTTCCATTAAGGCGCATAAGCACTTAGTCCTTGGAGTTTGACAAGATCACACCTAAAATGCTCGTATTTGTATGGTTGAGTGTAGGGGTACCTCACCACTCATCACTTAGTCTTCTTTATAGCTCTCATAATGTCCAAAAAGCTCTCATGGACTACTATTGCGCACTGTTACATCATTGCCCTGGCCATGGTTATTCGTAGCAGGATCAACTACACCATCTCATGGATGGACTTAGGTATGAAACAAGAAGAACCGTTGGGACGTATGCCCAAGGAAGGTTATTGGAGCTTAGGTCTCATCAAATTCATAGATTGCTAAAGCAAGTAGCCAAAGAAGAAGTTGAGCTACGAAAGAGAGAAAGTGTGGAAGAGTACAACTGAGATCCTTCCCTCCGAAAAAGGGGAGTGAGATTCTGTGAGGAGGAAGAAGAGTCACCACTCGAAGAGATGGTGAATAGGAAAACTTTGCCATTCCAAAAGTTAACAACAAAAGTATTAGCAAAGGTAGACCAAAAGTATCAGCAAAGGATAGTAGGTTTAAAACTGTTCTTAAAATTGTAGAGGAGTTTAGAGAGCAAGGTAGTGACCATAACAAAAAGAAAAAGAGAGAAGTGCAGAATGCATGTAACAAGGGTAAGGGCAAAATGGCCATCACCGAAGAGGTTGTTGATTCAGACACGGATAATGATGGTGGATGTGAGATATGCGAATATGACCATCCTAAGGGATGTTGCCCAGTAATCTCACATTTACAAGAGTTTCGGTTGTATGCACTCAACTCACGATTTAATAAACGACAAACACCTTGACGGTTACCTTATCCCCAAGGTAACCCAATGCAGTTTCACCAAGCTTCAACATATTATCCAAGTGGAACTCCACCACAACCCGTTGAGTAACATCGGAAATGGCAATACCCATAGTCATGGGGGATGCCACCACCAAGGCAACAATACCCCTACCGGCAACCAGACCCATATGGCTACTACGTGCAGCATCCAATCTCTCCTCATGACTCTGTTAGTCACATTACACCACAACATCACTACCAAGCTTGGGAGTATTTTAGAACTCCTTCTCCTAGGGGAGATAACCCACAAGAATACCATCCTTCAAATCCATCTGCAACTCTCACACCAATAGCTCCATTACCACTCGCTCTAGCAACGCAAGGGGAACTCCCTACTCAACCGCAACAATGCAATGTCACGAGGGCTGTGAATCCTCAACCTACAGTTGGTTCTGACAACCTTATGAAGAAAAGACCTTTCTTCAGGACCAACAATCCAACCAAGCCCTCACAACCACAAGTGGTTGAACCTCTGAACACCTCCCCTTCAAATAAGGCTTCAGAGCTCCCTTCAAACCAAACACTGAGCTCAACACATATGTTTATGTTAACACATGCCGTAACTAATTGGATTAAGATTGGCCACCTTCCTAGGAAATTTTCTAATCATGGCAGCCCTCTAATCTATCTCCAAGTCTTTGGGAATGAGCCATGAAAAGCTCTTCTGGACTCAAGTTCCGAAGTTAACCTAATATCACAAGAGATGTACAAAGCCTGGAACCTGCCTCCATTAAGGAAGAGCAATATTCACCTAGAGTTGGCTGACCAGTCCATCACTATCCCGTTGGGATTGGTGGAGGACATCATTACCACTATGTGTGGGTGGTCGTACCCAGCTGATTTCCTAGTGATACAAGTAAATAACGATAAAGATGACTTCCCAATAATAATGGAAAGAGCATGGCTAAGTACTGTAGATGCACATCTAGGAATCTACGATCTTTTCCTGGAAATATCTAAGGAGAACACTTTTGGAAAGATCAAGAAGAAGAAGGTTCCATGCATCACATACAGTGATATAGGGTGCAATTGCGTGTAGAGATCATGGGTTGGGAAAAATTTAGCATTGCCTGCATGCAACCAGTGTGCACAAGACCTTAACCTAAAAACATCAATTGGGGGAAGTTGAAAATTCCTAGAAAATTCAGACAAGCACTCTGATAAGAAATTGTTAGTCAATGTGCAACAGACCAAACCTTACCATGAATCTAGAACGATCAATGCACATAATACCTCTGAGAAAGGACAACCTTGCTCATTATTTTAGATCTCCTCCTTCTAACTCAGTCATGGGGGAGATGGCCACCTCTGCTGATCGTTGAGGCCCTCAGTTACTTTTTAAGTTTTTTTTTACACATTTTTATTTTACAAATTTCTTTAACTTTTCTTATTTTTTTTGCAACATCATTCTTACTTTTTCATTTCTTTGTATGATTGTTTGTGTTGTTAGGTTCATTACCTAATAAGTGCTCTTGATGGTGGTATGATCTGTATTCTATTAATTACTAATGTTTGGTTTTTACCTTTGAGTTATAATGTTGATACTAAGGTATGGTTATTTTGATATAATAGGCAATGAGTCCACGTCATCCATGCATTCATAAATTTCTATGGTCCCTCTTGGCTTGGAATTGTATGATCCCTTTCTTCATAATAAAACTATTAACGAATTGGTGACTGGGCATTTCTCAAACTGTGGAAGGACTCAAGGTCTGAAAAGGGTGTGACTTCAAGGGGATTTGATGCATTTGTGCTTGCTATTCTCTTGGGTGCTGGAATGTTTTCTTCTTGAGTTTTCCTTACCATTCTGAAATTGCTCCATTATCGGGAAGCTAAGCTAATAAAAATAATAAGTCTTTGCATGGTGTGGTTCTCATGTAAAAAAAAGTGATAATTCAAAGCACACCTCTTAAACAAAATAATCATCTAGGCTGCAAGCACTGGTTATGGAACTAAAAAAACATGTTTCCTCTAACTAAGGCCCTTTCTCGCTTCCTACTTTTCCCTTTCTCGTCTCCTTGGAATGGTGGTGACTCTTTGGTGGAAGCATCCCTGTTACTTCAAGTGGATGGATTGGCCAAGTGTATTAATGCCAAGTCACTGGATGTGGATTGTTTGAGTCTGGATTTGGAATGGGATCTACTCAGTGACATTAACCATAACTACACAAGGGGCTATACACCATCTTGTTCTTGGGATTCCATTCCATTCTTTTCTTCCCATCATTCTTTCTCCATTTTCCACCTCATTGCCGGTTGTATCAGTAGTCTATATTTTGGTTGATGTATTATTTTCTTTTTGGTAAATTCTTGTGGTTATAACTTTAACTCTTGCTTCTAAATGAAATTTCTAGAGCCTACGGACTCTTTGAATGTGGGTTTGTCAAGGCATAAAGGGCATGAGCCTGCTTTGGGGAGGACCCACTAGCATTCCTATTTGGTGCATCAGTTAACTTCTTTCCCTTAAACATTGCTACAATCAACATTTGTTTTGTTCATTTCCACCTTTGACATCCATTTTATCGGTGTTGCCATTGTTTGTTTTTCTCCATCTTTCTTACTCATATTTTTCCATTCTATTGCTACTGGAGGATTGCTCTTAGTCATGGGGGTCCTAGTTTAATTTTTTCAATTTTCTCCTAACCCCTACACCTTGGGTAGTCACCATTGTTATATCTCTAGAATTTGTATTAGCCATATCAGCCAATGGACCTTACACTGAGGCAAGGTATCAACTATATTGTGATTTACTTATCCTTACTCATATGTGACTGTGTTGTGTGTGTAGATGACAATCATACATCAGTGGACTGGATCTGGAGGAACACTCAGAATGGACTGGTGCTCGAACAGTTGTGCAAGGAACAAGATTGATGACGCAGTTATGGATGGACAACGGAAGGCACAATCCTGGCATCGGCAGCAACACGTCTTCTTATTTTTTTTCTCTCTCTTCTCTCTCAGCTGCCAAATGAGACTGGATGTCAATTATGTATAGTGTTCACTCTTGTGGTCATGAACACTAATGTTGCCATGTATTATAATGTTGATCCATTCACATGTCATTCCATTAACCATTAGTTTTCATTCAAGTCAATAATCCCGTACCTTCCCAATATTTTGTAAGGAACTCGAGGACGAGTTTTCATTCAATCATGGGGGTATGAAGAGTCGCAATATCGCATATGTGATATTGCATCCGCCATGTGATATTGCATCCTGCCTCATCTTCTATAAATAAGAGGGGGCACCCTTAGTTCCAGATAGTTAGAGTTAGACCCTGAACCAAACTCTTGTAGTTTTACCATTCCAGAGATAGAATAATTTTTGTGTGCCCGCAGTAGGAGTCATAGAGTGAACGGATCTTTATTCGAGCAATTTGTACCTAAGCACACATTTGTGTATGACAATAAAGACGAACTTTATGATAAACCTTGCAGCATACAGATTAAGCTAAATTGTAATTAATTATTGTTGAATGTTTAAGTGCTTTTCTAGTTAATTAATATCTTTCTCAACCTTCAACCCCCTTAGTTAAATACACGTAGTACGACCGCTTTGAGCATGTGTGTAATGCTTGGTAACCCAGTAACGATTAGCGTTTGGTAATCCCAGCAACATTGCACTGGTTCAGGATGTGTACGGCAAGTGGGAACAGATACTGGTGTTAGGAACAAATAGAACTTAGTTAATGAATAGTTAATATAAGTTAGTCACTTAGTTATCTTTCCCTTCCCCTTATTAGCATAAGACATCAAAAAGATAAAGTTATAAAAATCACATATCTCAAGCTTACTTAACCATACAATCGTGACAATACAAGTAAGTTTGAAAGGACAACGATTGATTAACCTTGAGTGTTCCATTAAGGTGCGTAAGCACTTAGTCCTTGGAGTTTGACCAGATCGCACGTGAAACACTCATATTTGTATGGTTGAGTATAGGGATACCTCGCCACTCATCACTTAGTCTTCTTTATAGCTCTCATAATGTCCAAAAATCTCTCATAAAGACTTTATTGAGTATGTTTTTGTTTATTGTTCTTTTGCTTAGCAATAAATAATGATACTTTTAATGCTTTTCAAAATATTATTAGACTTAATGTCCTTTTTTTTAACATTTGGAAGTATATATATAATGTGATTTATAAGATACATTTTATAATGTAAAGCTTTAATTTTGAGTTGAAGTTCAATCTCTACATGAACTTTTTATTTCAGGTTTATAATAAGAAAAGGAAGTATCCTATGGATACTAGCTCTCTCTCTTTTCTCCTTATGTATATGAAAGGATCTACCTTGTGCCATTTCTTAATTTATTCTTGAAGATTTATGATTTTTTGTCATTTATGATTTAGACTACTTATTGGTTATTGGTTTATTTTGATTCATAGAAAGCTTATTGTTGAAAGTAAAAATCTAAAAAGGTACTTTTGATAGAGAGAAAGGCTTGATTCTTTTCCTACCCCACCAAGGAGGTTTTTTAGGATTAGTTATAGGGGTGAAAATTAGTATTAGTATCCCAAAAACTACTGAGCCTTTCTTCTTTCTCTCTCTTAGTGAGGTTATTGGTGTTTTTAACTACACTTTTTGTATGGTTATCTTGATCATGAACCAAAGTATCACTAATATGGACATATTATTGTTGTTTATTAATATTTTTATTTTTTGTTTTGAGGGTCTATCATAATAACCCCACTAAATCACCTAGAAGGTTGGTATTTTTGTATTCAATTTTTTGGTTCATTTTGAATCAAAACTAAGTGTGGATACATTTCATGACTTCTCCACTCAAAGCCATCTCTAGCAACCCAGAAGTAATATCTTGCATCATTTGTAGCGTTATTTTTGGCTCTTCATCCATGATCTTTAATTTTAATGTTTGGTGGAAAATCCTACATTAATCCTGACTTTAACTCTTTTGCACATTTGCTTCTACAACATGTGATATCATTTTGTCTTTTGACATCTTACGCCAATGATACTTTTGATGTTTGACCTTGTTTCTTACCTGCACTAGCTACACATCAATTCTCTTAGTAGGAACCTTCTAGAAAGTTTGTGAATGCTAGTGTGTTATTTCCTTGTGATCTACAAGGCTTAATTTTGGAAATCATAAATTAAATCTAGTAAATCTAGGTCTCTAAATACAAGAAAAATATAAAAATTTAGGGGTTACTTCTCTTGGAAATCCTTGGAGACTTTTGGATTTAGAGAAATTATGTAGATCTCAAATCTTTCTTGGAGATAGCATCAAATCTTTTGAAATTGGAAAATATGTTTAAAAAATCTCTCAAGAGATTTAGAGGATGAGTACTTGTTAACATTATCATGCCCATGTGCTTCTTCGATGGCCTTTAACACCTTCTGCATCTTTAGCATCAACTACATCCTTGACGTCACTTCTAGAGATAGAGCTCTTAGGCTTCTGCAACACTTTCTAGAGTTGGAAATTTTTTAGCTGCAGTGTCAGTAGCAGGAACCTTGGCCAAAAAAACATAGTTTTAGCTAGAAATTGATCCTAGGTCATGCCTATAGCCTCTTGAGCCATCATCTAATTCTCTAGAAGTTCATTCTCATCATTTGAATTAGTATTTCACTCAAGATATGAGTTTTGCATTATTAGTTCTATCTTATTTACATTTTTTACTCTTGTCATTTGCATTTTGGTCTTCCTTGGGAGGAAACACTTTTAATCCATTAATGAGGCAGTTTTTTTCTTTTTGGAAAAGGGTCTAAAACATTTTTCCCACATAAAAAATACCTCATTATTTTTCATGCTCACTTGCTTGTGTTGTTTCTATCTTTTACGTTGCATTCTATTTTAACATCAAATTCTCAAAGTTTTCATACTTAGTCATTTTTATACTTTTTCATCATTCCTTGTCATCCATAGATCATGTGCAATAAGTTAAGTCTATATTTGATTAAAATATTTGTACTCATTTGTTTCATAATCATTGATTCATCGAGGGTTACATCAATCAAAAGATTATTACTTCTATCTTATTTACATTTTTTCCTCTTATTGTTTGCATTTTGGTCTTCCTTGGAAGGAAACACTTTTAATCCATTATTGAAGCATTTTTTTCTTTTTGGAAAAGGATCTAAGACGTTTTTGCCACATAAAAAATACCTCATTATTTTGCATGCTTGCTTGCTTGTGTTGTTTCTATCTTTTGCATCACATTTTATTTCAACATCAAATTCTCAGCATTTTCATGCTTAGGCACTTTCATACTTTTTCATCATTCATTGTTGTTCTTAGATCATGTATGGTAGGTTAAGTCTATATTTGATAAAAATATTTGTATTCATTTATTTCATAATTGTTGATTCATCAATGGTTACATTGATCAGAAGATCATTTACGACTATGCGCCAAGTATCTCTACACTTAGTTCATGGAGGTGTTCTTGTACAAGTGCAAAAACATTTTTGCATGAGCATTTTTATGCTAGAAGGAGGGCCAATAGGGTTTCTAGTATCTTGAAATATAAGCATCTAGCAACCTATAAGTTCTTCCCAATACCTAGAATTTTTACCACTTTGAGTATTTTTTACTAAATTTTATTTTTTGCTCCCATCTGCACTTTATATCCTTGTTTCTTTTTCTTAGTTTGTGTAGGAGACTCTCTTTGACATCATGACAGGGTAAGGATCTAACTCTTCCTAGGTCTCTTAGGTTTGTAAGCTAATGGAAATGCAGAAAACTCATGTAGTTACGTCACCCAAGATGCAACATGATTATAAAGGAAGATGCACAAAAAGAGAAGCGTTACACTATCTTAGAATGAGCTAAGGAGGATGGTTGAATATATGATAGCCAATGATTTAGAACATTTCTTTCCCAACCCATTGGGGTCACCTAGTTTGAGCTAGTTAGTTGGTAGAATATTTACTTGCTAGGAAAGAAATCCAGGCCATGGCAAGAAATATTGACAAACATCTCCTTGGAAACCCCAAAATTAATGTTAGCAATGGGAATTTGTAGTTCCATGATGAACAAGTGAGCAAAGTGGAGATATTAGTTTCCATGATGACGATGAGGAGGAGCCTCCTCATGTTACTATTCATGTGGATCCTTTTCATTTTGCAAACAACCCCATCACCTAGCACATGAACCTCATCAACTTATTAAATCTCTTTTCAATGCATGAATCATAAAATGTTTTTATCCTACTATCTACTTGAATTAATCCTACTTCCATGATCCCACTAGTCACTAGTATGCCATACACATATAACCTCTTTCCAAATACCAACCCTATCAATTAATCATTCCATCTTTCAAATCCTCATTTGATGCTAAACCCCTTCAACGAACATCACATATGCCACAAATGCAATGAGTGCAAGTATCACTATCATTTGTTCCACTTGTGTAGCATGTCCCCTAGTATAACATACCTAAAATTCCTATACCATTATTACCCTCTCATAATCCCATTTTCGAAAATCCTATTTTTCCATCAATTCATGATGTTCCACCTAAATTAATGCTCCTATTAAAAGGCCTCATGTCTAGGCTTCATGTGAATGAAGACCAAACACAAAAAGCCACAACATTGCATGGGGGTAGTCTTGTAGTCTTTATCACACATATGCTTATTAATCCTATTAGTCCTTTGGTTCCTTCTACTTAAATTTCCAAAGTCCTTTCATTACCAAAATTTCAAAATTTTCAAACTTAGTTATTTTCAAAACTTTTCATCATTCCTTGTCATTCCAAGATCATGTGTAGTAGGTTAAGTCTATATTTGATTAAAGGATTCATGTTCCTTTATTTCATAATCATTAATTCCTCGAGGGTTCCATCAATCTTAAGATCATTTACAACTGCGTGCTAAGTATCTCTACACTTATTTCATGGAGGTGTCCTTGTAGAGGTGCAAAGAACATTTCTATAGGTGTAGGTATCTCTTTTCAAGTGGCCATGCTTAGGTTTGAATCCAAATTGTATAGCCTAAGAAATAAGCACCTTACTATGACTCCAAATGATGATCCTTCCTAAGTTATAAGAAAGCATTATTCTAATAGGTAATTCCACCATCATTATTCTAATAGGTAATTACACTATCATTATTAACACTAATATAGTTTTGTTTTTGGGAACTTGCAATATATTGCCTATGAATACTTATTAGACAATGAGTTAAATAATGCCATCTTTCATAAAAATTTTCAAAATTTTGGTTGATTAGGTTAATTAGACATTGCTCACTTAATTAGAGCATGTGGCTTAGTCTTCAAGTCACATGTTTGATTCCAATTGGTATGTTAAAACATGTGACACATGAGCATGGTAAAAATATACCTTTAGGAACAAAGACGTTAGGTAGATAGGTGACAACATCATAGATAGGGGGGTGTTGGAACTTGAAACAAGTGAAACATAGATACACCCCAAGATTTATAGTCTAATTAGAACTTTATATAACTTAGCATTATCCACTAGAATTGAACCCATAACCTAGAGCTCCCAAATCAAGTGTTACCATTGGGCTACCACCTTATTGTTGACAATATCATAGATAGGACAAAGGCATCAATACCATGAAGAAGTTTGGTTGCTTAGCTTTTAAAGCTTCTAGTTATCTTAGAACATATTTTCAAATAATATTTTAAAATGTAATCAAATTTAAAGTATTTTAAATAAAATCAAGTTAAAACTAAATCCTAAAGTCTAGATTATACTGATAAACTTATAAAGTAATTAAAAGAGAAATTTAAATATAAGTTGAATCAATCTTATATTTTCATGTCGAATATGAACTTAAATATATTTAAAGCTATCACATAGCAATGTTACAATGACAAATTTATTGTAACTTTGTAATTGATTTATCTTCTTTATTTTTCATTTCTAATTTAGATACAAATCTTGGAATATCTTAATTTGAGTATTGAATGTGGTTATAGATCATAACTCTTTTGACTACTAGAATTTTTTTCTAAATTATTAATTTTGGTCAAATACCTCAAAGTAATTAAATTCACAATATAATTAATCACCCATTATTATGTTTCACTGCATTATTATTTAGATATATTTGCATTTTGTAAAAATGGTTGAAACTATACTTGTCTAACATATCTCTATAATGTAAAAAAAGAACAATTTTAGTTTTATAACCACCATGAAGGAAAAATAGAGATTGGACGTATTGCTACTCTATCTTAAAAGATTAAAATTCATTGGATTTAGAGTTAAAACTTCCTTAAAACTACTACAAGTTAGAAGTGTTTATAAAATTTTAAAAGAAATAGAATGATCATAGTTAGACTTATTCTTAATTGAATATAAGACTTCTTGAAATTGCCTCCTTCTAAACTTCCTTAACACTTTATAAAATTATTCCAAACAACGTATGAAATACATCCTCTAGCTTATCATTACAGAATTAAATATTTTTAAGAATTTAGGTATTAGAAAAAAGGTCTCATGCTAGTAAAGGTCCTGCTAGTTTTGGACCAATGGGATTTATTGTATAGAGTGTACTATGATCCAATCATAACCTTTAAAGATGATGTTAGCTAGATTGCCAAGAACGCTCATGTAGATTGTTGCATTCAATAAATATAAAAGTGATTATAATACATATGATACAAATGAAAACCCATGTTGCCATGGTGAGAATAGAGAAAATATTTATAATTTTATGTTTTATAATGTTTAAGAATTTTTTGATTCTAAAAATTAAAATTGTAGAGATTAAAAAATTTGGTGTTGGAGGGTTGAGAATTTCTGTGCACAACAATTTAACACTGGATCCAAACAGGCCTGGATCTATTACAGAGCATTGAAAACTTGTGGGAAATGGTAATTCCAAATGTAAATAATTTAAATGGTAGAGAAATAAATAAAGCATAACAATTAAACCAAGAGGTGTAACTTTGTATTAAATGTGGAAGAAAACAAAGTTTAAAAATACAGATTATAGGCTTTAAAATCCATGAGCATATTTGATGTAGAGTGTAATTAGATTTCTACTTGAGAGCTTAAATGATTTGCCAAACTCTATTGATCGACCATTGGTTCTTTCCATGAAGATTGTTCATGTTGGGTAGGTTGGTTACGATGGTTGTGGACTTCTAAAATTTGCACCAGTTTGAATGTCTTTGGTTTATCTTGAGTTTGCCAAAATTCAAAAAATCCCAAAGATGTGCAAGATGCTTACTTAAATAGGCTAGAGTGTTGCTGATTGCTAGCTAATTGTTGCAGCGTCTTAGATGATTCTAACGAGCATAATCTGTAGCATGTGAATGCCACCGTAATTTGGGTTTTGGGCCAAAATTCCAGCATAATTGGACTTTTCCGTCATTGTATATGCCAGTGTATATGATCTTTTAGATGTTGTTATGCTAGCATAATTGGAATTTCTACCACCTAAGTTTGAAGCTTAGGAACCTCTAGCATATAGAGCTTTTCCTACCAATGTTAGTGTTTTTGGGCTATTTTTCCAGTGTAGAAGGTACCAACATTTTGGCTTTGGATACCAAATTTCGGTAGCATATTTACATTTTTGGCCTCTATACGCTATCTTGAATGAGACTTTCAACTTGTAAGTTTGAAATTACATTTTTGTACACTAGAAATTGTTTAAACCAAGATGGGGAAAAAGCCATGAGGTGTGATTTTTAATGGGAAAATGGGCAATTGTTTCTACCTTTAAAATTTCTATTAAATTACAATGTAAACACTCTAGCTAATAGGATACATATGCAAATGCAAATTTTCTTTGGGATGTTTCAAAAATAATAATAAACACACATGCATCATAATTTCTCTTAGGGATAGGTATAATGCTCATGTTGTAATCCTTCTTGGGGACAAGTACACTCCCACATATGGAACATAATAAAATGGCTCTTAATCATAACCTTGATGGTCCAACATCATGCTGTATAATTATAACCTGATTGGATAAAGAACAAATTATTGTAGCTTAATTAAAATAGAAAGTAAAGAAATGTTATTATTATTTTTATATTTAAGTCATCAATAGTAGAATAAGGAAAAACCATGAGCTTTATTCACCATGCAAACATTGGACTTTACATCAACCAAATGGTTCCAAGATATGAAAGTAAGATAGCACTCTAATAGAGTCTAGTCGCACTGTTGAAAGTGACCACCTAAAATACACAAGATAAAAAAGAAGGAAATCAACTTACCTAAGGGAGGAAGAGCTCTTTATACAAAAAGGAATGTCAAAAGCTAAATGGAAATGAAAGTAATAACTATGTGATGCTAACTTATGTGTGAGAGCTCATCCTAAGTATTTATTGTTTTCACAACATAATGGTAGAGGTTTGCTAGTGCCTAGGTATCAACAAAGGTTTGTTAATGTAGCCTAGCTATCTCAGAGGCACACCAAGAGCAAAGGAGCCAAACCAAATCTCCCAGTGGGGGGGGGGGGGGGGGGGTGGGGGGGGGAGAGATGGGGATGTGGGCTTGGGTGTGGTGGGGTGTACAATGTTGACATAATAGGTGAACTGATGCAAGATAGTCAAGGCATCCCTTCTTAGCACACTTTGCTTGCTAATTCTAAATGAAAGCTCAAACACTAGGGAAAATGTCCAAAACATGAATGTTCAAACAAAGATAGAAACATCACATGAAGTTCAAAACATGTCCAAAACTTGAAAGTATGATATGGAAGGCTAGGATGCAAACCTAAGAGTTATAACATCAACCATATGTGCAAAAACCACAAGCACAAGGTGTGAAATACTTTTCAAGTTCAGGGCTTACAATTGACTTAAAAATGCCATTGGACTATCACAACCTAAAAATTTGCATAGGTTTAATTATTTAATTTAATGCATGTAATTTATTCTTTAATGTTGTTAGATGTGTTACAATAGATTAGCTCTAATTTTTTGATTAAATCATAGGATTACATTACTATTTTTATTGTTATTATTGTTGATGTTATTAGTTTCCTACATAAGTGAATACAAGATCCTTGCTAGGGTAATTTGTTAAAGTTTTGTATCCTTTATTTTACTACTATTGGAACTCAATCATAAGTCTACTATATATTTTATGATTAAATGTTGAAATCTAATTACCCTTGGAAGTTTTTTTTTCTGTCAAATATCATGCACTTACAAGTATTTGGCTATGTATATTTCATTCTTTATGAACCTTTGATTATGTATATTCAATCTTTATTATGAAGATTTAGTTATGCACATTTATGCTTTATTCTGCACCTATAGTTATAGATCTTTTATTTTTATTATGCACATGTAATTACATAATACTTTGTTCATGGATAAATTTTGAATCCTAACCCTACCTCGACCATATATTTTATTACTTTTTATTATTAAACTAGTATTCGAAGTTCAATTTTAATTATAATTAAATAGTGCATAAATCAGCTTTATTAAGGAATTACCTTAGGATGATGTCTTACCTAGAATCTGACCTTACCAATGTATTTAAGATGTTCAAAAATGTTAGTTTTGATCCTTGGTTTACTAGAATTGGAGTTATGGCTCTTGACATATCACATTTTTAGGTTGCTAAAAATTTCGTAAAAGTCTTGACATTTGAACTAGGTGACTATGATAAGTGATGGTCAAATATGGTCAGATATGATTTAGGCATATAGTTACATAGTGATAAGGATTCCATAGGTTCAAATAGAATTTGATTTAGAGTCTTGGTATGCATGTTATGAGTGTTATCCCTAAGGGTAGTAGTTAGACGACGAGAAAAATTACAAATGAACTTATGAAAATAATTATAGAAAAAAAGTAAGAAAATCCAAATTAGGAAAATTCAAAGAAGGTTTTCCTCATGAAAAGTAAAACACATTATGTATGTGTGTGTTATATATTTCTTACATTGCACCACCTCACCTTTGATTTTTTTTCTACTCCCTTGCACATTTAGTTGTTTTGTTTATAGAATAAAAATCATGTTCTTTTAAAATTTCAAGTTAAAAAATCATTTCCTACTCTTTCTTCTTCATTTTGAAGCTAATTTTAGCCCGATTTCTTTTGTTTCAAGCTTATCTCTTCTATTTTTGAATACATAGCAAGTCCACATGGTACATTGTTTGTGATTTTTTTCCTTATAAATAGATTGTAACCTTCGGTACATCTCATTTTGGTTTGTAGAGGATTTCTTGCATATTAGTTCAAGCAACTAGACAACTTAGGGAAAAGAAAGAGAATAAGAAGATTTTAAAAGACTTACCTGCACAAGTAAGAAAGATTAGTTTACTTTCCTTTTTATGTAGCTACCCTATTTTATTGTGGATTTTGTAAGAAAACTTATTTTACTTTTCTTTTCATATGGCTACTTTATTTGGTGTGGATTCTATAAGAAAAATTAGTTTACTTTTCTTTTCATGTTACTCCCCTATTTTGTTGTGGATTTTGTATGCTTTCTTTCTACTTTTTGATTTTTGATTATTTTTCCTACAATTTTAATTACTATGTTGAGATTCTACCAAATTTTGTCAATTTGGGTTTTTTTATATAGAAATTTATCTATTAATCTTGTCAAAAACATTTTCTATTTTTTTGATAAATTTTTTGAATTGTGGAAACTTTGTCCAACTTGTTTCTTGGATAAGCTATAATTATTTTTGATTAACTCTTAATATGAACAAGCTTTTGCCAAAATGTTTGTGGAATTTGAGCTATTATGATTTTTTGCTATTTTGGAATTTTTTTTATATTTTTGAAATAAAATAATAATATTTATGTGATCAAATTTCTTAGTTGGTAGTGAAAACTGCAAATCTTTTAGATGCCCCCATCTGCATGTAGTAGTGGAGTGTTCTTTAGTGGAACCCGCCCCATGGGAATAAGGGTTTAGATGGATTTCCTACCTTGGATTTTGATTCGTAAGTTCATGTAAGGTTGGGAAACTAGCTGAGATCATGGCATTAAACACTTGAGTCTAGTGGTGTATGATGAGGCATAGTCAAGACCTATCTTTCCAATGATACATGTGCATTAGCCATTGATGATGTTAGTAATGAGGTTATTGCTAAGACTCGACTATGAGTGGCTTGTTTGGATTCATAAAGATAATCCAATATTAGTAGTGAGGTTATTCCAAGATTTGTTGATTTGTTCCTTTAGTAGTGAGGATAATCAAGAGCTAGCCTTCAAAGATGCTTGGATAAAATATATATTTTTTGCATCTTTAAATTTTATTTGGATTTTTGAAAAATTTGTGATTTTTTTGGACTTTGAAACATTTTTGAATATTTAATTGGAAATATTTACTTAGCTCATATCCTGAGAATGTTGGCCAAAAACCTTTATGCTCCATAAAGATAAAAATAAAATAACATTTCTTAGTTGAAGGATTCGAACTCCTTCTGCATTTTGATATAGAGAGCTTAGAGTAGCCAAGGAAACGTTGAAAGAGGGACATGAAAGATTGATCAATTTTGTACAAGATGGATCCTCTTAAACTTAAAAGATAATTTCTATATATTTTATATTTTTGTAAAATTGAAACCTTATATACTTTTGAGTACTTAAGCCATGTACTTATTTTATGAATAAATAATAAAGTATGATAGATATGGTATTGATAGAAGCCTTAAGAGCTAGGTGTAGACATGTGAAATCTTCAAAGTTAGGTCTCAAGGTCTGTTATTCTTGCTTGGAGTTGCTAATTTTGTTCATATATCAGTACTTGATGCTACTCCTAAACATCTACTTGGAATTACTCATGACTCCTCCTTGCTTGTAAGAGCTCGTGCTAAGCCATGTCCAACTTGATTATTACTCAATGAAGTTTCTCCTCCAACTCTATGCAGAGTTGACCTCCAAAAGTTTGAATCTCATAAAGATACCTCCTTTGTTCTACATACATAATTTCTTCTACCTTCATAAGTCTTCTCTTAAGGACTACAATAGCTACATTGTGGCAGAGGATGTACATGTTCTCCAATAGGTCCATCTTCTTTTATAGTATTGGCTTGCTTAGGGTTAGTTGTTAGATTTTAGCATGTAAGATAAATTTCTTTTCACCTCATGCCTCTCTCAAGTTACTCATTTATTAAGTAGAGCTACAAATTTTTGTAGTTTATGTACTTCAATATTCTAGGTTACCTGCTTAATCAAATGAATCTTTCAAAGTTTCTTTTTTTCCCTAATAGTCTTATCTATTAGCACCTACTGTAAGTTCTAGTGTTATTTTTTTGTACAAAGGTATTTGTCTTGAAATTGGGCCATGATTTAACTTTCATCCTCTAACCTTTGTAGCTACTAGAAAAGGGAGAGTACTTGAATCTCTTTCTCTAGGCTCATCTTCTCTTATTTTTGGGACTAATTTTTTAGCATTTTGATTTACTACTCCAAGCCATCTATCATAAATAGGGCTTCTTTATTAACCTAACATACATGAAATAGATCATATTACAAACACTTAATCTACACCTCTAGCATGATCATGGAAGGTGTTGGTACTCGTAGTGTAATGTATTCCAACTATTCTTGTAATTATCTTACCATTGCCTAACTTCCCCATATCTCCCTCAAATAGAAAGTTCTATCAACATCCAAGGTTTTCAAATCATCTCATATCTTAATCAATTTAGTTTCCATCATGCTATCAATGTTTCTTAGTAATAACTTGGCACTTGGATTGATCCTTTGTTCTTCGTCTATCCAATGAGTAGTCCCAAGTTGATCAGTAAGTAACTAAAGGAGTTCTATCACATGTTGGACATTATGCATGTTGCACCTTAATTTGTGTGAAGAGAAAACACTTTGTGAATGGACATGGGTCTAAGACATCAAAGTGGCATCATGATGGATCATGGATGAATCATCTAGTAATGGAGGAGGAAACTAAAAGAGATCTTCCCTTATAGCCTCATCACCCATGATGTCTTCCATCATATTGGGAAAGTTGATACTAAGATCTAATGATCCTTTGATATAAATTATGGTAGCCTACTCCTCATCTTCAATGTGCACAATGGACCAAAAACTACTACTATGAAGGGGTTCTTAACTTTGTTTAATATTGAAACTAGAAGGTCAAAAGACAGATCTATTAGGACATCATACTTGTGTCTATTAAGAAGCTTGAGGCATGGATGGTGCCCTCATTTGACACATGTGAAGCAAGATTGAAGAACAAATGTGGGATGCCTTAGTAGAAGGTATCTCATCCTTTGAATCAGATGTTGCTCCAACAACCTCTAAACATAATCTTGGAGCTACCATCATTATGTTTTTAATTTGTCATTCCTACTATTGTGGGATGTCTTCCCATATAATCAGCTATGCCTACTAATTTGTAGAGTTTTTTGATTAATCCTAGAAAGGCATATGATGAACCGTGATATCGCATCCATGATATCGGATCGACCATGCGATATCGAATACCTGATGATGGTACACGATATCACGTTCGGTCGCCAAATCTATAAATAAGAGGTGGCACTCCCCTTATTTCCCATCCTAGGCTTAAAGTAGTGAAACTCTAGCAGTTTGATCACTCCAGAGATAGAATATTTTCCATGTGCCCGCAGTAGGAGTCCCCAAGTGAATGGATCTTTATTTGAGCAGCTTTGTACCTGAATGCAAGTTGTGTACGGAAATAAAGACGAGCTTTGTGGATAAACCTTGCAGTGCATGGAATAGGATTTTATTACATGTATTTTCTTACATGTTATTTATTACCTGCATTAGCACGGCATGAGTACGACTTGATTACGAGCATTGACGAATGTGTACGGTTAATCAGGGAATCGGATGCTCATCGTGATTATATTCTCTCACCCTTATCACATAGAATGCGGAATGAGTATGACTTGATTATGAGCATCTACGGATGTGTACGGCTAGTCAAGGAATCGGTTGCTCATTACATTTAGGCTAGTTAAGTGCCTCAGTACAACCACTTCAAGCATGTGTGTTACGTGTGGTGATCCTAGTAACGATTAGCGTTTGGTAGCCACAATTGCATAGTTTAGGGTGTGTACGGTAAGTGGGAATGGATGCTGATGCTAGTTAATTTAGACTTAGTCCTTAGTTAGAGTTAGTTATCTTTCTCAACCCTTCACCTCAATAGCATAGGAGAAAAAGATAAAAGACTATAAAAAATCATATACTTCGGACTTACTTAACCATACACCGTGACAACTACAAGTAAGTCCAGGAAGACAACGAATGATTAACCCCAAGTGTTCGATGGGGCGTGTAGGCATTTAGTCTGTGAAGTTCGATCGGATTGCATGTGCTACGCTCATTTCGTATGGTTGAGTGTAGGGGTACCTCGCCACTCATCACCTGATATTGCGGCCTGTCTCCTTATTTATAAATAAGAGGCGGTGCCCTTGGTTTCCACAATTAAGAATTAGTCCCTTAGACAAACTCTTGTCATTTTCTCCCTTCAGAGTTAGAATTTTTTTTCGTGCCCACAGTAGGAGTCATAGAGTGAATGGTTCTTTATTCAAGCATTGTGTACTTGAGCACACTTTGTGTACGGAAATAAAGATGAACTTTATGATAAACCTTGCAACATACAGAATAGATTAATTAGTGTTAATTATTATTTAATGCTTTCATAGTTAATTAATGATTTCTCTCACCCTACAACTCTCTTAGTTAAATACACTCAGTACGACTGCTTTGAGCATGCGTGTGGTGCTTGGTAACCTAGTAACGATTAGCGTTTGGTAATCCTAGCAGGGTTGCACTGGTTTAGGATGTGTATGACAAGTGGGAACATATACTGGTGTTAGGAGTACTTAGAACTTAGTTAATGAATAGTTAAATTAGATTAGCTACTTAGTTATCTCTCTCTTCCCTCCTTATTAGCACAGGATATAAAACACATAAAAGCCATAACAATCATATGCCTCAAGCTTACTTAACCATACAACCGTGACATACAAGTAAGTTTGGGAAGAAAATGATTAATCAACGTGTTATTATTCCACACAGGTGCATAGGCACTTAGACCTTGGAATTTGATTGGATTGTGTGTGAAACGCTATTCGTATGGTTGAGTGTAGGGGTACCTTGCCACTCATCATTGGTGCCGTTGTTGGGGACTTAGTTGTTTGTGCGCTAAGTAGAACTTAGGAAATCATTCACATCATTGGAATGAACCGTTAGGGTTGGTTAAGAAAAGGTAATAGTACATAGCACATTGAACAAGACAAGATATCTTCTTCTTTGCACAAAAGCACTTCACCACCTAGGACTAACACAAGAAGAAATCGGTGGAAAAATACACATGATGTTGACCCGCCAGTTCCTCAACAGTTTCGTGTGGTATATATTCATCCCGATGAATATGTACCCAACTTCACCTTTATTCTCCACTAAGATGAACAACTGCATTTGTGTGACTTGGAAGGTAACATAGTGTTACCTCCCGACCGTTCAGTCCCAAGTATGCTTCTTCATGCTCTCACATGAATAGGCATGCAACACTTACATGCTGAGTACATTACACAAGACTATGATTCGAGAGACTATTGCTCCACCAAAGTGCAATGTCAAAGGGACTTTCAATAGGAGAGACACCATAAGTCCTTGAAGGGAAAATGGTTTAAAGATGTCCCACATGTTTTAAGTGAAATTGAGGGTGATGAACCTGCTTTAGGTAGTCACCCACATAACGATGTTCCTCCCCTTGACTTTGGTCAAGGGGTTGTGTATCAAAACCTTCATTCTACTATTCACAACCCAGGTGTTGATACCAACGAACACAAAGATTCCGAAAAAGGAACAAAGACAAATGACAAAGGTGGACATTTTGATTGCAATCGCGATCGAGGTAGAGACCACTGAAGAGAAGGTAGTAGACACTATCATGATGGTGGTTTTCCTTCTTATTCACCTTCATTGTCTCCTTCACCCTCTCCTTTCATGTCTAGATGTAGCCATGAAAAAAAATCGTGAGGATAAGTATAAACAAAGTAGAAGTCACAGATGAGACAACCAAGATGAAGGATGAGTGCACTCTAGGGAATCACGCCATAGAAGAAGGGAGATTAGGGAACCACGTAGACATCATAGACGCTACGAACAAGATGACCATGATGAACCCTTGCTTGCCATGTGAAGCATGCTAGAGATAACTGAGGCTGTGAGAGTTCCAAAAAGGCACCAAAAAGAAAGTAGGATCAAGAGGTTAGACATGAAAACATCCCATGATTTGAAGGGGGATATAACACTGATCCTCAAAATCACTTACAAGTAGTTCATGATGCGTGTGCCTTGAAAAACATAGAAAATGTGTGGTAAAAGCTTAAGTTTTTTCCACGAACACTAATAAAAGAAGCTGAAAGCTAGTACCGGTCCTTAGAACCAGGATCCATTCGTAGATGGAGTACGATGTTAGGACTGTTCAATGATAAGTACCAAACGTACTCCTAGGTGTCTAACTTGCGAAAGTAGATCCAAAGATGGAAACAAGGAATTCATGAACCCTTGGATGCTACCATGGGCTGCTATTATGCACTCTTACATCATTGTCCTAGCCATGGTTATTCGCAGTGGGATCAACTACGCCATCTTGTGGATGGGCTTAAGCATGAAACAAAAAGGACCCTTGGGACTTATGCCCAAAGAAGGTTATCTAAGCTTAAGTCCCATCAAATTCATAGACTACTGAAGTAAGTAGCAAAGGAAGAAGGTGAGCTATGGAGAAGAGAGAGTGTGGAAGAATACAACCAAGATCCTTCCCTCCGAAAGAAGGGAGTAAGATTTTGTGAGGATGAGGAAGAGTCACCACTCGAAGAGATGGTGAATAGAAAAACCTTGCTTGTTCAAAAGTTAGCATCAGAAGTATCTAAAAAGCTAGACCAAATGTTGGACTCCTTGGATAGTAGGCTTTAAACTATGCTCAAAGTAGTAGAGGAGTCTAGGGAGCGAGGTAGTGACCGTGACAAAAGGAAAAAGAGAGAAGTAGAAAATGCACGTAACAAGGGTAAGGGTAAAGTTGCTATTATTGAAGAGGTTGTGGACTCAGATACGGATAATGATAGTGGATGTGAGATCTATCAATACGACCATCCCAAGGGATGTTGCCCTGTAATCTCACATTTATAGGAGTCTGGGATGTATGCACTTAATCCATGATTAAACAAATGGCAAACATCCCGAAGGTTACCTTATCCCCAAGGTAACCTAAGGCAATTCCACCAACCATTAACGTATTATCCAAGTGGAACTCCACCACAACCAATCGAGCAACATCAACAGTGGCAACACTCACAATTATGGGAAATGCCACCACTAAGGCAACAATATCCTTACCAGCAACCAGACCCATATGGATATTACGTGCAACATCCAATCTCTCCACATGACTCTATTGATCATGTTACTATCCAACATCACTACCAAGCCCATGAATACTATAGGACTCTCTCTCCTAGGGGTGACATTCCACAAGTATACCATCCTTCTAATCCGGCTGCATCTCTCCCACCAATAGCTCCATTACCACCTGCTCCAGCAATGCAAGGTGAACTTCCTACTCAACCATAACAACACAATGCCATAAGGGCTATTAATCCTCAACCTACCATTGGTTCTAATAACCGTATGAAGAAAAGATCTTTCTTCAAAACCAACAGTCTAGCCAAGCCTTTGCTACCCCAAGTGGCTGAGTCTTTAGACGCCTTCGTGTCAACTAAAGCTTCGGAGCCCCCTTCAAACTTAACACTGCATGCAACGCATACGGTCATGTTAACACATGCCATTACTGATTGGATTAAAGCTAGCCACCTTCCCAAGAAATTCTCTAATCCTAAGAGTCCCCTAATCTATCTACAAATCATCAGGAATAAGCCATTCAAAGCTCTTTTGGATTCAGGTTCTGGTGTCAACCTAATATCCCAAGAAATGTATAAGGCCTGGAACCTACCCTCATTGAAAAAGAGCAATGTCCGCTTAGAGTTAGCCAACCATTCCATCATTGTTCCCTTGGGATTAGTGAAGGATATTGTTACCATTGTTTGTGGATGGTTGTATCCAGCTGACTTCCTAATGATCCAAGTGAATAATAGTAAGGGGGACTTCCCAATCATAATGGGAAGGGCATGGCTAAGCACTATCAATACACGCCTAGGAATTCATGATATTTCTTTAGAAATATCTTAGAAAAATACTTTTGGAAAGATCAAGAAGAAGAAGGTTCCATGCATCGCATGCAGTGACATAGGGTGCAATTGCGTGCAGAGATCATGGGTTGTGCAAATTTTAACATTTCCTACATGCAATCAGTGTGCACAAATGATCAATATACAAAGGTGCTTGTATGCAGCAACCACATGACAAGAAGACACCCAGTGGCTGATAGCTAATCAAGAAAGTAGCTCACTTATATGCATGGAACTGACTGATGGTTTGACTTGCGCTTATATAGATAACATTGATGCATTAGAGTAAGTCCACAACCAACTTCCCAGTCATAACCTAGAAAACATCAACTGGGGGAAGTTGGAAATTCCCAATAAATTTAAACAAGAGCCCCTAGAGCTAAAACCATTACCCACTTCTATGGAATACATGTTCCTTAAGAATGAAAAATCAGTAATCATCAACGCAAGACTTGCTCTGCAAGAAAAAGAAAGTTTGCTCAAGGTAATAAACAAGTGGTTAAAAGCCTTCACCTAATCATATCTAGAATTAATTGGAATAGACCCTAGGATATGCCAGCATAGGATTTACACTGACTCCTCCATGAAGCCTCGAAAACAACCATAGAGGCGATTGAATCAAAAGTTGAAGCAAGTAGTAAAAGAAGAAATCGAATAGCTCTAAAGGCTAGGTTCATATACCCCATTAATAATCGTGCCTAAAAAGGGAGGCAAATGGAGGCTTTGTATAAATTTTAGGCTGCTAAATATGGCAACATTTAAGGATCACTTTCTGTTGCCATTTGTTGACCAAGTCTTGGACACAATCGTAGGGCATCGCTATTATAGTTTTCTGGATGGCTATAACGCATACAACCAAATACAAATAGCCCTAGAAGACCAAGCAAAAACTATGTTCACTAGTCCTTGGGGAATGTTTGCATATAAACAAATGTTTTTTGGCTTGTGCAATGCTCCTACCACATTTCAATGCTTAGTTCTAAGCATATTCCAGCAACAGATAGGAAATGGTGTGGAAGTCTTTATGGATGACTTCTCCACTTACAGAGCAAGTTTTGATCAAGCCTTGGACTGGTTAGAGCAAGTGTTGAAAAGATGCGTAAAGACTAATCTAAGGCTTAATTGGTAGAAAAGCCATTTAATGGTCCAAAAAGGCGTAGTACTTGGGCATAAAATTTTACATGTAGGGATAGAGGTAGACCCTGAGAAAATCAAGGTCATCCAAGGAATTACCCGTCAATCAGAAACTGTCAAAGACATTTGGTCATTCCTTGGACACACTGGCTACTATAGGAGATTCATAGAGAACTTTTAGAAGGTTGTCAAACCATTAGTAGTGTTAACGAAAAAATACGTACCCTTCAAGTGGACCAAGGAATGTGAACTAGCCTTCCAAACTTTGAAGCAGAAGTTGGTAGAAACACCCATTCTACAAGCTCCTAACTAGTCCAAACCATTCCATGTCATGACTAATGCATTCAACTATGCCTTAGGAGCTGTACTTACATAGTTAGATGATCAAAAATGTCCTTATTATATCCACTGTGCAAGTAGAAGTATAGTTGGTGCACAACTTAACTACACTACTATGGAAAAAGAATTAATGGCTATAGTGTTTGCACTAGAAAACTTTAGGCATTATGTATTGGAATACAAAGTATTCATACACATAGTCATAGTGCAATCTGGTTCCTCATGAATAAGCCAATGGTAAGCCCCCATATTATAGGATGGCTAGTAATCCTACAAGAGTTCGATCTAACAATGGTCAATCATAAAGGCACCGAGAACGTAGTTGCCTATCATTTATCTTAGTTGTACTAGGATAGCAAAGAGGATGAGTATCTTATTGTTGATCACTTCCCTAATGAGTTATTCTTTGCTGGTGTAGTGAATGACCAATCACCCATAGAGACAAACTAGTACAGTAGCATTCTAACCAATGTCCTTACCCAACAAACACCATAAGACTTAGACCTTAAGAAGAAATAATAGTTTCTTCACAGAGCCAAGTACTTTATGGAAATCAATGGACAACTTTACAAAGTATGTTTCAATGGCTTGGTTTGATGGTGTGTTCTTGATGGTGATTAATTAAGAGTTCTCCAAGATGCTCATGAGGGCCCTTGTGGGGGTCACTATACTGGGAGATGAATGACTATTAAGATCATGCTTGAAGGGTATTATTGGCCTACTTTTTTCTGAGACACCCATCACTTCATCCAATCTTTTGAACACTGTCAACGTGATGGGGGAATGATTGCTAGAATGGAGGGTCCACAACAATTGATTCAGCTGTTAGAACCCTTCAACATTTGGGGAATCGATTTCATGGGGCTCATTACACCAATGTATAATGGAAAATCTTACATCATAGTTTTCATAGACTACTTAACAAAATGGGCTAAAGCAGCTATTGTTAAAGATTACACATCATCTACAGCTACCCGATTTGTTCAACAACAAGTTGTCAACAAGTTTGGTGTGCCGTGTGCACTTATCTCAAATAATGGTACACACTTTACAGGTGCAACTTTTCAAAAGATAATGCAACACTTAGGGGTTGAGCACAAATTGACTACACCATACCACCCCTAAGTAAACGGTCAAGCCGACGTCACCAACAAGGAGATTACCAAGATACTGACTAGAACCATTAGCAAATATAGGCGAGATTGGAGCACTAAACTGAATGATGCTCTTTGGGCATACCACTCCACATGGAAACTCCCTATAGGCTACTCTCCCTACGAGTTAGTGTATAGAAAAATTCCAATGCTCCCTATCCAAACTAAGCTCCATACACTAACCATGACATGTAACCTCAACATTGACCTCAATCTAGCACAAAAACAAAGGTTAATGATCCTTAACTTGCTAGATGAGAACTGATTAGCTACCTTGTCATCTAATGAGTTGCACAAGGCATTTAATAAACAACGTCATGACCTAAAAATTAGGAGAGTTAAGTACCAACCAGGAGATAAGGTTCTCTATTGGAACCCCACACATGTGTCACAACGTACCAAATTTCAAACATTGTGGGAAGGACCTTACATTATCTATGCAACTTTTCCTTTAGGATCCATGACCATATATAAACCTGAGAGCCCAGATAAGAGATTGTTAGTCAATGTGAAACAAACAAAACCTTTCCATGAGTTTAGGTTAGCTAGGACATATGCTACCTCTGTAAGTGGGCAACCTTGCTCATTATTTTGGATCTCCTCCTTCCAAATCAGTCATGGAGGAGATGGCCACCTCAGCTAACCATTGAAGGCCCTCAGTTCTTTCTAATTTTTTGTTTTACATATTTTTTATTTTTCACATTTCTTTAATCTTTCTTATTTTTTTACACCATCATTCATATTTTTACCATTTCTTTGTGTGATTACATATTTTTTTCATCACCCAATAAGTGTTCATGATGGTGGTATGAATAATATCATATCGATTTCTAATGTTTGGATTTTACCTTTGAAGTATAATGTCAATATTAAGGTATGGTTCTTTTGATTAAATAGGCAATGAGTCCATGTTGTACATGCATCCATAAAATCCTATGGTCTCCCTTGGCTTGGAGTTGTATAGTTCCTCTCTTTAATAAAACTGTTAATGAATTGGTGATTGGGTATTTCTTAGACTAAGGAAATACTCAAGAGAGGAAAAGGGTATGACTTCAAAGGGATTTTATGCATTTGTATTGGATATTCTCTTGAGTGCTTGGATGTTTTTTCTTTGGGTCTTCTACCATTCTGACCATTCATCAAATCACTGGAAGTTGAATTCATAAAAATAAGTCTTTGCATGGTGTGGTTCGCACGTGAAAAACACAAAAAAAAAACTAGTGGGAATTCAAAGCATACCCCTTAGACACAACAATGATCTTGGGCTACATGCACTAGTTATGGAACTGGAAAGAAATGTTACCCATGCCTGAAGGTTCCCTCTAACTAAGGCCCCTTCTCGCTTCCTAGTTCTCCATCTTGCTCTCCTTGGAATGGTGGTGACTTTTTGTAGAGGCATTCTTGTCGCTCTAAGAGGATGGGTTGGTCAATTGTGTTGATGCAAGGTGATTGAATGTGGTTGGTTTGAGTCCATATTTGGAAGGAGTTCTACTCGATTACATTACCCATGAAACACACAAGGGACTTTACACAACCTTGTTTTTGGGTTTCCATTCCATTCTTTCCTCTGCACCTTTCTTTTCCATTTCTCATCTCATTGCTGGTTTTATCATTAGTCTGTATCTTGGTTGATGCATTGTTCTTCCTTGGCAATTTCTTGTGGTAAGTTTTTAATTCTTTCTTCCAAATAACATTCCTAGAGCCTATGGACTCTTTGGTTTGTGGGTCTGTCAGGGCACTAAAGGCATGAGCCTACTTTGGGAAGGACCCACTAACATTCCTTTTTGGTACATTTGTTAACTTCTTTCCCTTAAACATTTCCTACAATCAACCATTTTTTGTTTCATCCCCATCCATGACATCCATTTTATTGGTGTTATCATTGTTACTTTTTCTCCACCTTTCTTATTCCTTATCTTTCTCCACCATTTCGCTATTGGAGGTTTTCTCTTAGTCATGGGCAGCCAGGCACAAATTTTTTTTTAAATTTTTCCTAACCCCTACACCTTAGGTAGTAACCAATGTTAAAGCTCTAGAATTAGTATCTGCCATAACCATAACTCATCCAATGCACTTCACATCGAGGCAAGGTATCAACTACATTATGATTTATCTATCCTTGCTCATTTGTAACTATGTTGTGTGTGTAGATGTTGATCATACAACAATGGACTGGGTCTGGAGGATGGATTGAGGATGGACAGGAACTGGAACATTCATGAAAGAAGCAAGATTGGTGGCATGGCTATGAATGAACAATGACAGCCACAATATTGGCATCAGCAACAACATGTCTCATTCTCTTCTCTCTCTCTCTCCTTCTTCTCTTCCAGCTGCCAAATAAGGCTAGATGTCATTTATGTACAATGTTCACTTTTGTGGTCATGAACACTAATGTTGTCATGTATTGTATTATTGATCCATTCACTGGGCACACTGAGTCAGACATTCTGTTCCACTGTCAATAGTCATTTAGTCAATAATCCCATACCTTCCCAATATTTTGTAAGGAACTGGAGGATGAGTTTTCATTCAGTCATGGAGGTATGATGAACCGTGATATCGCGTCCACGATATCGCATCTGCGATATCGGATCGACCATGCAATATTGGATATCCAATATCGCGGCCTGTCTCCTTATCTATAAATAAGAGGCGATGCCCTTGGTTTCCACAATTAAGAATTAGTCCCTTAGACAAACTCTTGTCATTTTCTCCCTCCAGAGTTAGAATTTTTTTTCGTGCCCACAGTAGGAGTCATAGAGTGAATGGTTCTTTATTCAAGCATTGTGTACTTGAGCACACTTTGTGTACGGCAATAAAGATGAACTTTATGATAAACCTTGCAACATACAGAATAGATTAATTAGTGTTAATTATTATTTAATTCTTTCATAGTTAATTAATGATTTCTCTCACCCTACAACTCTCTTAGTTAAATACACTCAGTACGACTGCTTTGAGCATGCGTGTGGTGCTTGGTAACCCAGTCACGATTAGCGTTTGGTAATCCTAGCAGGGTTGCACTGGTTTAGGATGTGTATGACAAGTGGGAACATATACTGGTGTTAGGAGTACTTAGAACTTAGTTAATGAATAGTTAAATTAGATTAGTTACTTAGTTATCTCTCTCTTCTCTCCTTATTAGCACAGGATATAAAACACATAAAATCCATAAAAATCATATGCCTCAAGCTTGCTTAACCATACAATCGTGACATACAAGTAAGTTTGGGAAGAGAATAATTAATCAACCCGTTATTGTTCCACATAGGTGCATAGGCACTTAGTCCTTGGAATTCGATCGGATCATGCATGAAATGCTCGTATTTATGTGCTTGCGCGTAGGGGTACCTCGCCACTCATCAGCATAGAAATCCTTCTTGTTTGAGATCATATCTTTAATCTTCTCAAACAAGGTCTTGCAGAGGAAGTAAAAGATGTTGATAATACACTTACCTCTTATCATTTTCATAATATTTTCCCCTCAAGTAGAGATACCTGATGATCATTCAGCACATAGGAATTTAGATGTGAAAATTTTGTAGATAGCATTGTGAACTAATAAAAGTTTCGACGTATTCATCTCTAGTTTATTCATGTTAAAGGTCTCAAATAGGATCTTCAACTTGATGTTGGACTTAATATTTTGGGTTCATGGCCATCAAATGTTGGCTAGATTATTTGGAAATCCTATCGTCCTAGAGATTATCCATGTCAAAATAGACATAGAAATTTTTCCAACAAAGGTCATGGTACCATCCAATGCAAGGTTTTGGTGGAACTCTTCTACCTCATGTGGGTTCTAGGTAAAGGATTGGATGACATACTCATAGAAATCCATTTTTGTAGTGACTTATTAAGTTCAAGAGGATCAAGCTTAAGGAACTGATGATAATTGCTCTTTATGGATTGATCACTACTAGATGTTGTGTGTGCTCACATATTTTTGGACATCAGCTAGTTCATCATCATCATCCTCTACCAGATCCTCTAACATGTGCTTGATTCAAAGATCAAGAATGTGACTGCCTACCTCCTAATCTAGTTCTAGGTGGAGGTCTTTTTGGAGTAGGTTCTATATGTTTTGGATTAGCATATCTAAGCTCTTCTCCTTTTTCCTCTTTGAAAATTGGTGGTTCATGCATGGTTTCACAAATAGAGGCTTAAGATTATTCAACCTCTGCCCCCTTGGTATACGAGGCATTAATCATAATCATCCTAACGTGTTGAGTTATGAAGAATAATAAAAATTAAGTCCTGTAGGCATATAGTTGCAAAAATTATGCCCAAAAATAATGATAAACATAATCCTTAGAAATGCTTGAAAAACATCACCATAACTATACAATCACAGCATGCATGGGTAAGTAAAGAGTAATGTAGAAATGCTTACATAACCACCAAATACATTAAATATATACATGGATTGATGTCTTTCCCCCACGACTGAGTTACAAGATACTAGGCTTGAACCATGATCAGTATACCAAGGACAAGAAAGATCAAGAAGAATGTATGTAAAAATATTAGAAATCTAACCTGAGAGGTGAAAATTTCATAGATTGTTGTTTGTTTGTGATGAAAGGAATCAAAGAAAAGAAAAATGCAAAAATGTACAGTCTAGGTCTTGGAAGGACCCCCATCATTTATACTATGTTATTGACGTAGGAGAGGTGTGTTGGCATAAGGGTACTAACACCCTTGCACTAATATAGGGGGTATGTTACTACATCCTACCAATTATGGAAAAATGTCAAACTTTATCATCTGCACATTGAACTTACTCTCCTTCACTTCCAAAGCCATCCACAAGGTTCAAAACACATCTAAATAATCACAAATCAAATTGACAAGACATCAAAAGAGCTATATAATAACAACATTGTAAACTTACCATTGTTAACATATAGAATCATGGGAATGAAGTTGATTGATCAAGTTATGCATTCCTAGGAATTCAAAGGTAGGGAAATAGGAAAATAATTAGATCAATAAGAATAAAAAAATACATGCACAAATAAGATAAACTAGGAATAATTTGTCATGGTCAAACCTTAAAGCATGAAGAGTCAACACTCACACAAGTGAAAAATCAATCAAGTATCTTATGCAATGTAACATCATCATTAATAAAAGATAATCTTTAGCTCACTAGCTTGCAATGTCAATCGATTCACAAGTGGATCCTTCCCATACCAAGCATGTTCCTTTCTTATCCTTGTGAAAATTATTGATGAGATACCTATTGATTCTCAACAACCAACGAGACATTAGTATTAAATACAAGTTTGTCCCATTGGATGGCTAAATCTCATCCTTCTTTTTACCCAATCGATATCCTACCACACACAAAAATGGATAAGAATGCAATAGAAGAAGTATAGATTGTAATATGGACAAGAGAGAAAGAGTGCGAATGCAACATCATCAAATCCCCAACCAACCATTCAATTGGCTCATAAAGCATGCAAGCATGTTCTACACACCATGAAAGATTTATTGTTTCATTCCTTCACAACTACTCATTCATACAATAGGGAGCAATCACTAAATCTTCCTCCCAAGTGCAAGGTCATACCTACCACTTTCAATGTCATCTAGCCTTGATTATTTTGCACTCTAATCATTGATGAGACTGAACCAAGATAATGTGCTATAGAACATATAGAAGTCAAGATTTCAATTTGGTTTTTCTCCATTCATAAATGTCTATACAGTAGGCTTCTTGAATTTTTCTTTACTAGAAATCTCTTATCAATCCTTTTGGTTGTGCTAATCAATCCCACATTCCAATAAGGATTATAATACCATGATCAAACAAATGAAATATTCCAAGTTCAAAGGTGTTCAAGGTTTGGATTAAGGTTTATGATGTTGACATTTGGAATAAATAAATTTGGGATTTAGATGAAAGAAACAATTAACATTATCAAAGTTCACTAAAAGAGAGACTTCTAAACCTTCATGGCCAAGGATAAGGATGAGAAAGAGATTGTCTTAAAACTTATGACATTGTGAAAAGTCTAGTGATCAAGGAAATGAGTTGAACATGAAAAGGCTTGCATAGATATTTTCTTAGCCACTAATTTTGGTTTTGATGTGAGGAATTACAAAATTTGTATGGGATGATAAACATACCAATTTTTATGGATTGATAAACTTAAAGTTACATTTCTCTTCTCATCATTATTATTTTATTCTATTTTTTTTATCTTTTTTTATATTTTTTCCTCATGTTTTTCTTTTCTTTTCATTTTTCATTATTTTTCATTTCATAGGAAGAGGATTTTTTATGGATCATGGGAGTCATGGAAATAATTTGGAGTGCTAGATTACCACCTAGATTCTTTAACTTTGATCCATTTACATTGATTAGACACATTCAATGGTCATAAGCACCATTAATTACATTTCCTTTCTTTACCAATGATCAAGAACTCTTCCTAGAGTTTGGAGCTCACATCCTAAGGTGTAGACCCACCACTTGCACATGGTTCTAGTAGCATTAGCTTCAATAGCTCATAGTGTGAGTTTTAGATCCTTGTTGAATCTTAGTCTAGTTTATTAGTGATGGATAGAGAAAAAATGGATGGATAAATTTTGTTATGTGGACATTCCATTAATTAAGATTCTACATTGAACTCATTTGGTACTCTCATCATCATCGCATCTATAACTCATCCATACCCCATTGGCTTATTGGGTATGCATTCATAAAGCACATTAATTGATTTTCCCACATGCACATACATAAAAACACTTTAAAAGAAATAAAATATATAGAGAATCATTCATTAATCTCAAAAAAATACAAAAATTCTAACTAAACACAACAAATTTATTAAATGCATAAATGAAAATATCATGAAAATAAATTTTAACATGTCATGGATGATGATCAAGAACTTTGAAGGGGTATTGAATAAGTTTCATCCAATAAGATCCAATTCTTATACAACAAATGTACATGGTTCCCCAACTTGGGTATGTCCACACTCAGAGGGTAGAATACTTGCACACTTCTAGACTTGATTCTTGAAAATGTAGTTTCAAGGACACCACAACTTTTACAAAGTCTTGAGCTTCACTAGGAGTGTTTTCACTCAAAAACATACCCAATCCCTCAAGGTCCCAACAAGCTCAAAATATTTCTTCCCTCAAGAGGCACATCCAATCTCTACGGGCTTACAATAAAGGATAGAAATATTAAGAAAGAAAATGAACTAGGCTTCTGATTCCTTTCTTTTAGGCTCACAACAACATAACAAATGATAAAGAGATAAAGTATAATATTCCTCAAAAATTTATACAATGATTGCTTGATTACATGAATAGTGATACACTTTCCCGTTTAGGATATCTCTCTTTTATATCCTAGTTTTCTCCATTTATCCGTTGGAATCCATGCAACAACTAAAAATAGCTAATTGAGATGTCTTCTAAGCACCCAATATGTCTTACTATGTTTGCCTACATTTAGGTGAGACATCTTGTCTAGACTTGAGACTTGTTAGGAGAGATGTCTTAACTTGGGGTAAGACATCTTATCTTTTCTTGACATGTCTCCTATTTTGACATCTTCCATGTGATATCGAAGCCTTCCAAGCGATATCACGTACGTGATATTGGGGCCTGCCTCGTTGCCTATAAATAAGAGGCAGGTGCACTTGGTTTACATAGTTAGTCTTAGTCCCTTACCCAAAATCTTATCTTATTTCTGAGTGCCCACAGTAGGAGTCATAAAGTGAACGGATCTTTATTTGAGCATTGTGTACCTCAGCACACCTTGTGTACGGCGATAAAGATGAACTTTGTGATAAACCTTGTAGTGTTTAAAATAGATTAATTAATGTTAATTACTATTACTTAATGCTTTTCTTAGTTAATTAATGTTCTCTTTCTCACCCTGCAACTCTCCTAGGTAAGTACACTTAGTACGATCACTTTGAGCATGCGTGTAACACTTGGTAACCCAATAATGATTAGAGTTTTGTAATCCCAATAGTGTTGCACTGGTTCAAGATGTGTACAGCAAGTGATAATGGATGCTGGTGTTAGGATTAGTTAAAGCATAGTTAAGTAGTTAAATTAAAAGTAGTTACTTAGTTATCTCTCTCCTCCCTTTTGTAGCACTAGGACATAAAAACATAAAAACTATAAAAATCATGTACCTCAAGTTTACTTAACCACATAATAGTGCTATACAAGTAAGCTTGGGAAGACAACAATTGATCAACCCATCCTTGTTCCACAAAAGCGCGTAAGCACTTAGTCCTTGTAATTTGACCGGATCGTGTGTGGATGCTCATATTCATATGGTTGAGCATAGGGATACCTCGCCGCTCATCATTGGCGTCGTTGCCAGGGACTTTGTTGTTTGTGTGCTAATTAGAACTTAGAAATTCTTTCTCATCATTGAAATGAACCCTTAGGGTTGGTTAAAAGAAAAAAAATATAATAATATATAAAACATTGCATACTAAATAGACAATCATGTCTCCTTCTTTGTATGAAAGTGTTTCACCGCCTAGGTTTGATATAGGGAATAATCAAAGGTGTAGTACACATGATAATCCACCAGTCCCTGAACAGTTTTGCGTGGTATATGTTCATCCCAAAGAGTATATACCAAAATTTACCTTTATCCTTCACCAGGATGAACAACTGTGTTGGCGAGATTTAGAAGGTAACATAGTGTTACCTCCCTATCGCTCAGCCTGGGCATGCTTCTTCGTGATCTCACACGAATTGGTATGCAGCACTTACAGGAAGAGTACATTGTGCATGATCATGACTTAAGAGAGTATTGACCCATTGAGGCATAGCATCAAAGGAATTTACAATAGGAGAGACATCATAAATCCATGAAGGAAAAGTTGTCACAGAATGTCCTATATGTCCTAAGTGAAAATGAGGGTGGTGAACCTGCCTCAGGCAGTCGCCCACATAATGATGTTCCTCCAGTTAACTTTGGTCAAGGGGTTATGTATCAGAATCTTTACTCAACTATCCATAACCCAGATTATGGTACCAACAGACATACAGGTTCTGAAAAGGGAACACGAACACATGACAAAGCTGGACATTCTGATCGTAACTACAATCAAGGCCACGAACACCGAAGAGAAGGAAGCAAGCACCAACATGGTGATGGTCCTTCTTCTTCTTCACCTTCATCATCCCCTTCACCCTCTCCTTCAGGATTTGGATGCAATCATAAAGAAAAAGACCATGAGGATATGGGTAGGCGAAACATGAGTCATAGAGAAAATAATCAAGAAAGGGGATGAGGGCACTTTAGAGAAACACACCGTGAAAGAAGGGAGAGTAGGGAACAACATGGGCATCATAGATGCCATAGACGAGAGAATCACGATAAACCCCTACTCACTACTTGAAGTATGTTAGACATAACTGAGGCCATTAGGATCCCAAGAAGTCACTAAAAGGATAGTAGAATCAAGAGATTAGACATGAACAATATCCCATGATTTGAAGGGGGCTACAACGCTGATCGTCAAAATCATCTACAAGCATTTCATGATGCATGTGCCTTACAAAACATAGAAAATGAATCGAAAAAATTAGAGTTGTTTCCATAGATGTTAATCAAAGAAGTGGAAAGCTAGTACCGGTCCTTAGAACCGGAATCCATTTGTAGGTGGAGTACCATGTTGGAATTGTTCAACGATAAGTACCAAATGTACTCCTGAGTGTCTAACCTGTGAAAGCAAATCCAACGCTGGAAACAAGAAGGACATGAACCCTTGGATGTTGCCATGGGTCAATATTATGCACTATTACATCGTTGTCCTAGTCATGGTTATTCGCAGAGGGATCAACTACACCATCTCGTAGATGAGCTTAGGCATGAAACACGAAGAACCCTTGGGACTTATGCCCAAGGAAGAAAATCCGAGCTTAGGACCCATCAAGTACAAAGATTATTGGAGAAAGTTGCTAAAGAGGAAGGTGAGTTATGGAAAAGAGAAAGTGCAGAGAAATATAATAGAGATCCTTCCCTTCGAAAGAAGGGAGTAAGATTTTATGAGGATGAAGAAGATTCACCACTCGAAGAGATGGTGAATAGAAAAAATTTACTTATTTAAAAGTTAGCATCAGAAGTATCAGCAAAGGTAGATCAAATCTTGGACTCCCTAGATAATAGATTTCAAACCGTTCTAAAAATAGTAGAGGATTCTAGAGAGTAAGGTAGTGATCATGAAAAGAGAAAAAAGAAGGAAGTAGAATATGCACGTAACAAGGGTAAGGACAAAGTTGCCATCATCAAAAAGGTTGTGGATTCAGATACAGACAATGATAATGGATGCGAGATATGCCAATATGACCATCCTAAGGGATGTTACCCTATAATCTCACATCTATAAGAGTCTAGGGTGTATGCACTCAACCCATGATTGAATAGAAGGAAAATACCCTGAAGGTCATCTTATCCTCAAGGTAATCCAAAACAGTTTCACCAACCCCTAACGTATTATCCAAGTGGAACTCCACCACAACCAAGTAAGTAGTATCAATAGTGGTAGCACCCACAATCATGGGGAATGTCACCACCACAGCAACAGTATCCTTACCACCAGCCTAACCTGTATGGATATTACGTGCAGCAGCCAGTCTCTCCACGTGACTCTACTAGTCACTTCACTCCTCAACCTCACTACCAAGCCCATGAGTACTATAGGAATCCTTCTCCTAGGGGTGATGTTTCACAGACATACTATCCTTCTCATCCAACCACATCTCTTCCACCCATATCTCCATTACTACCTGCTCTAGCTATGTAAGGTGAGATCCCTGCCTAGCTACAGTAATGTAACGTCACAAGGGCTGTTAACTCTCAAACTACTATTGGTCTTGAAAACTGCATGAAGAAAAGACCTTTCTTTAGAAGCAATAGTCCAACTAAGCCCTTGCAACCACAAGCAGTTGATCCTTTAGACGCCTCATTATCAATAAAAAATTTGGAACTCCCTTCAGGCCAAACACCGCACCCAACACATACGGTCATGTTAACTCATGTCTTCACTAATTGGATTAAGGCCAACCATCTTCCTAGAAATTATCCAATCCTGGGAGTCCTCTTATATATCTACAAATAGATAGAAATGAACCATGCAAGGCTCTTTTGGATTCAGGTTTTGGTGTCAACCTAATCTCTCAAGAAATGTAAAAAGCCTGGAACCTGCCTCCACTAAAAAAGAGTACTATTCATTTAGAGTTGGCCGACCAGTCCTTCACTATCCCATTAGGGCTAGTGGAGGACATTGTCACCACTATTTGTGGGTGATTGTATCTAGCTGACTTCCTAGTGATTCAAGTAAAAAATGGTAAGGGGGACTTCCCAATCATAATGGGAAGAACATGGCTAAGCACAATTGATGCATGCCAATCTTTCCTTGAAAATATCAAAGGAAAATAGGTTTGGAAAGATCGAGAAGAAGAAAGTTCCATGCATCACATACAGTGACACAAGGTGTAGTTGCATGCAGAAGTCATGGTTTGTACAATGTTTAACATTTCCTGCATGCAATCAATGTGCACAAGTGACTAATATACAAAGATGCCTGTATGCAGTAGCCACAAGACAAGAAGGCACCCAATGGCTGATAGCTAATCAAGAGAGCAATTCAACTATATGCATTGAACCAACTGAGGGTTTGACTTGTGCTTACATCGATAGCATAAACACATTAGAGCAAGTCCATCACCAACTTCCAAGTCCTGACATTGAAAATATCAACTAGGAAAAGTTGGAAATCCTTGATAAGTTTAAGCAAGAGCCCCTTAAGTTAAAAACATTACCCACCGATATGGAGTACACGTTTCTCAAGAATGGAAAACTGGTAATTATTAACATGAAGCTCACTCCTCAATAGAAAGAGAGACTACTGAAGGTGATAAATAAATGGTTGAAAGCCTTTGCTTGGTCATATCTTGAATTAATTGGAATAGATCCTAGGATATGCCAACACAAAATTTACATCAACCCCTCTGTGAAGCCTCAACTACAACCGTAGAAGTGACTAAACCCAAAGCTTAAGCAAGTGGTTAAGGAAGAAATCGAATAGCTTCTAAAAGCTAGGTTCATATACCCCATTGCTGATAGTGAATGGGTTAGTCCCTTAGTTATTGTGCCCAAAAAGGAAGGTAAATGAAGGGTGTGCATAGGTTTTAGGCTACTGAATATGGCAACATTCAAAGACCACTTTCCGTTACCATTCGTAGACCAAGTCTTAGACATCATTACAGGGCATTGCTACTATAGTTTTTTGGATGGGTATAGTGGGTACAACCAAATACAAATAGCCCCAGAAGACTAAGCCAAGACTACGTTCACCAATGCTTGGGAAACATTTACATACAAATAGATGTTGTTTGGCTTGTGCAATGCCCCTACAATGTTTTAACGATTAGTTCTAAGCATATTCCAATAGCAGATAGGAAATGGTGTGGAAGTCTTCATGGATGACTTCTTCACTTACGGAGCAAACTTTGATCAAGCCTTGGACCGGTTAGAGCAAGTGCTAAAGCGATGTGTAGAAACCAATCTAAGACTTAACTAGCAAAAAATCCATTTAATGGTCCAAGAAGGCATTGTATTAGGGCATAAGATTTTGCAAATAGGGATAGAGGTAGATCCTAAAAAGATCAAAGTTATTCAAGGAATCACTCAGCAACCTAAAATTATAAAAGATATTTGGTCATTCCTTGGACATACTGGCTATTACAGATGCTTTATTGAGAACTTTTCAAAGGTTGCAAAATCATTTTTTGAACTAACGAAAAAGGGCGTACCTTTCAAATGGACCAGGGAATGCGAACTAGCTTTCCAAACTTTAAAATAGAAGCTCGTAGAAACACCCATTCTACAAGCTCCAGACTAGTCCAGACCATTCCACATAATGACCGACGCATCCAACTATGCTTTAGGAGCCATACTTACATAGTTAGATGACCAAAAACATCCTTATTACATCCATTGTGCAATTAGGAGTATTACTAGTGCACAACTTAACTACACCACAACAGAGAAAGAATTAATGGTTGTAGTGTTTGCACTAGAAAAATTTAGGCACTATGTCTTGGACTATAAGGTATTCATGCACATGAATCATAGTGCAATAAGGTTTCTAATGAACAAATCAATAGTGAGCTCTCACATCACACGATGGCTCGTAATCTTACAAGAGTTCGATCTTACAATGATTGATCAAAAAGGCACCGAGAATGTAGTTGCTGATCATTTATCTCGGTTGCGATGGGACAACAAAGAGGATGAGTATCCAATTTCTGATCATTTCCTTGATGAACTCCTCTTTGTAGGTGTAGTAACTAATCAATTGACCATGGGAAAAAATTGGTATAGTAGTATTCTCACCTATCTCCTTACACAAAAAACACCACAAGGCTTAGATGCTAAAAACAACAATAGTTCCTTCACTGAGCCAAGTATTTTATGGAGATTAATGGGAAACTTTATAAAGTATGTCCTGATGGCTTGGTTCGATGGCACGTTCCCAATATAAATCAACTACTAGTTCTCCAAGATACTCATGAGGGTCCTTGTGGGGGTAATTATGTTGGGAGACAAACAACCATTAAAATCCTACTTGCAGGATATTATTGGCCTACATTGTTTCGGGACACCCATCATTTCATCCAATTTTGTGAGCACTGTCAACATGATGGGGGGAATGACTGCTAGAATGAAGGGTCCACAACAATGGATTCAACCTTTAGAACCCTTTGACATATGGGGAATTGATTTTATGGGGCCTATTACACCAATGTCCAATGGAAAAGCTACATTGTTGTTGTCATTGACTACTTTACAAAATAAGTAGAAGCAACCACCATTAAAGATTGTAAATCATCTACAGCTACACAATTTGTTCAATGACAAGTCGTAAATAGGTTTGGTGTGCCACGTGCACTTATTTCAAACAATGGTATACACTTCACAGGTGTGACTTTTCGAAAATTAATGCAATGCTTAGGAGTTGAGCACAAACTAACTACATCATACCACCCTGAAGCAAATGATCAAGCTGAGGTCACCAATAGGAAGATCACAAAAATATTGACAAGAACTATTAGCAAGTATAGGAGAGATTAGAGCACCAAATTGAACGATGCTCTTTGGGCATATTGCTCCACATAGAAACTCCCTATAGGCTACTCTCCCTATGAGTTTGTGTATGGGAAGCTTCCAATGCTTCCCATTCAAGTAGAACTCTGTACACTATCTATGGTGTGTGATCTCAACCTTGACATTGATCTAGCAAAAAAAAATAGCTAATAACCCTTAACTTGCTAGATGAAAACCAATTAGCCACCCTGTCATCTAAAAAATTGCACAAGGCCTTCAATAAATGACGTCATGACCTAAAAATTAGGAAAGTTAAATATCAACTAGGAAATAAGGTTCTGTTCTAGAATCCCACACACGTGCCACAATGCACTAAATTTCAAATGCTGTGGGAAGGACCTTATATTATTTATGCAACTTTTTCTTCAGGGGCCATGATGATTTATGAACTTGAGAGCTTGGACAAGAAATTGTTGGTCAACATCCAACAAACCAAACCTTTCCATGAGCTTAGAACAACCAGTACCAATACTACCTTTGTTGGTGGACAACCCTACTCATTATCTCGGATCTCCTCCTTCCAACTTAGTTGTGGGGGAGATGGCCACCGATGCTAACCATTCTAAGCCCTCAGCTCTTTATTTTTGTATTTTTGTTTCACACATTTATTTTCAATTTTATTTATTTTTTTAACACCATCGTTCATATTTTTTTTCCTATTTCTTTGTTTGATTTACTTTCATTTATCATACAATAAGTGCTCATGATGGTGGATTGTACTATAATGGTGTTGATTGTTAATGTTGGGTTTTTACCTTTGATTTTTAATGTTGATACTAGGATATGGTTCTTTTGATAAAATAGGTAATGAGTCCACACTGTCCATTCCTCCATTCAACTCTATGGTCTCCCTTGGTTTTGGAGCTATATTTTCCCTTTTTCTAACTAAACTATTAATGAATTAGTGGCTTTGTATTCTTCAAACCAAAGAAGGATTCAATTGTTGAAAAGGGTGTGACTTCAAGGGGATTCGATGCACGTGTGCTGGCTATTCTCTTGGGTACTTGGATGCTTTTCATGGGTTCTTTACCATTCCACCAATGACCAAACATTAGGAAGTTGAATAAATCAAATAAGTCTTTACATGGTGTGGTTCTCACGCAAAAAAAAAAGTGAGAATTCAAAGCACACCCCCTAGACATAATAAAGAAATCTAGGCTACAAGCACTGGTCATGGCACTAGAAAGACATGTTACCCATGCCTAAAGGTTCCCTCTAACTAAGGCCCTTTCTCACTTCCTGATTCTCCATCTTGCTCTCCTTAGCATGGTGGTGACTCTTTGGGGAAGCATTCTTGTTGCTTCAAGGGGGTGGATTGGCTAAGTGTATTGATGCAAGGTCACTGAATATGGTTGGTTTGAGTCTGGATTTGGAATGAGTTCTACTTAGTCACCTTAACCATAAAATACACAAGGGACTTTACACAACCTTGCTCTTGGGATTCCATTCCATTTCTACTCTCCATATTTCTCCCCATTTTCCACCTCATTGCTGGTTTTATGATTATTGTATCTCCTGGTTGATGCATTGTTATTCTTTGGTAAATTCTTGTGGGTAAGTCTTTCACCATTGTTTCCATATGTCATTCCTAGCGCCTACAAACTCTTTGGTTTGTGGGTTTGTCAGGGCATAAAGGGCATGAGCCTGCTTTGGAAAGGACCCACTAACATTCCTTTATGGTGCAATTATTAAATTCTTCTCCTCAAACATTTCTTGCAATCAGCAATTTCTCATTTCATCCCCATCCATGACATTCATTTTATTGGCATCACCATTGTTATTTTTCCCAATTTTATTATTCCCTATACTTTTCCACCCTATTGCTATCGAACGTTCGCTCTTAGTCGTGGGGGTCCTGTCACAAATTTTTTCATTCTACTACTTGTATCACTACTACACCTTGGGTAGTTATCAGTGATAAACCTCTAACCCAGTTCCTGCCATAACCACAACCCAGCCAATGCAATTTATATAGAGGCAAGGTATCAACTGCATTATGGTTTACTTATCCTTGCTCATTTGTGACTGTGTTGTGTGTGTAGATGGTGATTACATGAATGATGGACTGGGATAGGAGGAAGCACTTGGGATGGACTGGAGCTAGAGTGTTTATGCCAGGAACAAGTTTGGTCGTGTGGCTATGGATAAACAATAGAAGGTGTAATCATGACGTTGGCAGCAACACACCTCATTTTCTTTACTCTCTCTTCAAGCTAACGGATGGTGTTCATCACAAAGGGTGTGAACACCAATGTTGTAATATGTTTGTCAATTTGTTCATTGGGCTCTTTGGGTCTGTTATTCCCTATCACTGTCAATTCTCATTCAGTCAATAATCCCATACCTTCCCAATATTTTGTAAGGAACTCGAGGATGAGTTTTCATTCAGTCATGGGAGTATGATGAGTCATAATATCATGTATGCAATATCAGAGCCTTCTAAGCAATATCGCATACGTGATATCGGGGCCTACCTCATTGCCTATAAATAAGAGGCGGGCACACTTGGTTTGCATAGTTAGTCTTAGTCCCTTGCCCAAACTCTTGCCTTTCTCCCTTTTCAGAGATAGAATTATTTCTGAGTGCCCACAGTAGGAGTCATAAAGTAAACGGATCTTTATTTGAGCATTGTGTACCTAAGCATACCTTGTGTACAACAAACTTTGTGATAAACCTTGTAGCATTTAGAATAGATTAATTAATGTTAATTATTGTTACTTAATGTTTTCCTTACTTAATTAATGTTCTCTCTCTCACCCTACAACTCTCCTAGGTAAGTACACTCAATACGATCGCTTCAAGCATGCGTGTAACACTTGGTAACCTAGTAACGATTAGTGTTTGGTAATCCCTGTAGTGTTGCATTGGTTTAGGATGTGTATGGTAAGTGAGAACGGATGCTGGTGTTAGGATTAATTAAAGCATAGTTAAGTAGTTAAATCAAAATTAGTTACTTAGTTATCTCTCTCCTCCCTTTTGTAGCACTAGGACATAAAAACATAAAAAATATAAAAATCATGTACCTCAAGTTTACTTAACCATATAATAGTGCTATACAAGTAAGCTTGGGAAGACAACGATTGATCAACCCATCCTTGTTCCACAAAGGCACGTAAGCACTTAGTCCTTGGAATTCGACCGGATCGTGCGTGGATGCTCGTATTCATATGGTTGAGCATAGGGATACCTCGTCACTCATCAGCATTCAACAAGCAACATCATGACCTCAAAATATAGAAAGTGAAATTTCAACTAGGATATAAGGTTCTCTACTAAAATCCCATGCATATACCCCAGAAGACAATTCTAAACATTGTGGAAAAGACCTTATATAATTGATCAAAACTTTTCCTCTAGGGCCATGTTAATCTATAAGCCTAAAAGCCTAAATAAAAAGCAGTTGATCAACATCCAACAAGTCAAACCTTTCCTCAAACCAAGACAAGCCAGTGTAACTACCACCTCAATAGATGAACAATCATGCTCCATTTTCTGAATCTCCTCCTTTCAACATAGTCATGGGGGAGATGGCCATCCATGCTAACCATCCACATGGCTTCTCAGTCTTTCACTTTTTGTTTTCTACATTTTTGTTTTACACTTTGTTTATTTTTACATTTTATTTTGGTTGTTCATTCTATTGATTTTCTCAATTTTTTTTGATAATATTGTTCATATGTTTTACCTTTCTTGATTAGTTTACACTTTCTTATATATTTTACTTTGTTTTATTTGAGTGTAAATTTTCATTATTTCTACTAATAAAAGTACTTTATTACTATAGGACATAGTGCCATTGTTGTTGTTTACTAATGATGGTTTGTGCTTAATGTTGTGTTTATCAATGTTTGGTTTCTATTTTTGAATTCTAATGTCTAATAACTATGACATGGTTTATTTTTCATGGAACAAGTAGTGAGTCCATGTCATCCACCCATCCAACAAACTCTATGATTTTCCTTGTTCTGGACATTTGAGGTTCCTTTCATTAAAGAAACTTTTAATCAATTGATGACCTTGGTAGTTTCTGGAATTGAGAAGGATTCAAAGGTTTGTATAAGGTGTGACTTCAAGGGAACTCAATACCTCTTTGTACTCTTCTACTTACTTGAGTGCTTGATTGTTTTTCATGAACTTCTTATCATTCCATTCTAACCACTAATAAGAAGTCAAATAAAGTCTTTGCATGGTATGGTTTCCATCCAAAAATTGATAAAAAAAGAAAAGAAAACAAAACATGATGGGAATTCAAAGCACACCCCTTAGACAAATAAATAGGCATTGGTTATGGGACTAGAAAGACATGCATCCATGCCTAAAAGTACCCTTTAACTAAGGCCCTCTCTTACTTCCTACTTCTCTCTTCTTCTCTTTTATGAAATGATGGTTATTTTGTGGGAGCACTCTTGTGTCTCAAGAGGGTGGATTGGTCTTGGAGTGGTGATGTGAAGTCACTAAAAGAGGCTGGTTTTGGTTTGGACTAAGGATAGACCTTTTTAAGTAATTTTAAACACAAACTCCTCAAGGGACTTCTTATTCCCTCAATTCAGGATTCCATCCCACCTTCTTAGTCATCCATTTATGCTGCCATAACTCACCTCACTACCAGTTATGTTATGTTTGGTGTCTTAGTTTGACATATTGGAATTCTTGGATAGATTCTTCTAGGTTGGTCCTTAAATTTTCATGACCATTAATCAACTGTGGGGTCCATGGGCTTTTTAGTTGAGGTTATGCAAGAGTAAGAAGGACATGTGCCTACTATGGGGAGGACCCAGTTGCATATCTTTTGGCTTGGTTAGTTAAGTTCCTTATTTTAGAAATTGCTATAATCATATCTTTTGCATATTCCATTGTGTATTCCACTCCATGCTCCTTGAAACTTTCACTAAATTCATTCTCCATACCATTTTCTCAATTTTCTAAATTTCTAAGCTCCAAAACCCTCTTCTACTATTTTCATTCTATTAATGGCTTTTTGAGCTTCCATTTGATCCTAATTTCACTCAAAAATTCCTTGTATTTTGGAAGTTTTGATCAAGTTAACAAAAGTCTAAGGTGGTTAACAACTGCATCGACAAGGCCTTGTCAATGCAACTAACCCCATCAATGCATGTCAAAAAATTTATATATATCGTTGCATACTTTGAAATTTTTTGTTATTTGCTTCATCACATTAGGGGAGTTTTTGCCATTTTTTAGAGCCCAAAAGCCTTCCAAAGCTCATAGCTTCCCAACCATTTGTCCAAATCACTCTGTTCTTTGATCTTATAGCTATTGGAGGGAAGCTCTTCATTGTGGGGGCCACAAACCTTAAGGTTTCTAATGAAACTTTTTGAAAATTTTTCTAACTCCCCCAAAGGGTTAATGAATACAATTATATGAAATCATCAAATTTTGAGAGTTAACCATTTCAACACCCTCTGAAATGACTTCTTAACATTAAAAATTAAATAAAATAATGATAATAATTTATTAAATTAGCCATAATCACAACTTAGCCAAGTGTAACTATCTTAAGGAGATAAGGTATCCCAATTGTTGCATGTTACACAATAATTGCTAACCTATGGTCATGTTGTGATAACAGATGGCACCAAGACTAAAATGATTGCAAGAGGGAGGACCCTCTCAACCAAGGGAGAAATAACCCAAAATTAGAAGGGGCCAACAAGAATAAGCCCAAGAGTCGCCAGAGGCAACCCATGCAATGAGACCTCTTCGAGAGGAGCCCAAAGTGGAATATGCTCAACAGATTCTTGAAGAAAAAGTTCCATCAAAATAATCATAGCGAGTGGAAGCACCAGGACCCATACCAAGGCTTGAATTCACACTAACATAAGCTTGCCTCAAAACCATTAGGCCCCGTGAGATCCAACACTTAGTTCTTGAGGAACTAAACTTTGAGCCATTTTTAGAGCATGCTCTAGTAGAAGTGAAAACATAGTTGCAAACCTCTCCCATGTGGCTAGTCATCACTTCCAATGGGGAGTGGTACATGGGAGAGATGTATCTCTTTTGGAACAACAGAAGGCCAGGCTCAATAATGAAAATCAAGGATATTCAAGTATCCTACTCGACTAAAACGATCGCACAAGTGCTAGGGTTGCCTAATACTAGGATAAAACTGGTAGAGTTATCAACACAAGGTGACCTTGAGGCCAAAAAGGAGTGGACTTAGTGATGTTATGAGGTCAACCATAAGGAATATGATGTGCTCACATTGGCAAAATGCATATACTTCAAAATCACAACATATCACCTCAATCCAACAGTGAGGCCCAACAAGGCGACTACCTTTTCAACCCAAGCAGGCGTTGCTCTTAGTGGGAGATTTCTAACAAACCTTCCATAACTGATCTATTTAGAGATTGAAAAGTGCTTTAAAGAAAATGAATGTGGAAGGAAAATCCTACCTTTTCCATGCCTCATCTGGAAACTTTGCAAAAGGATAGGGATCGTTCATATGCTAATGAAATAATGAGACATGCTCCTTTGGCCTCGTGATCTAAAATAATGAAAGAAAAGATACCTGCTATGACTAAAGAAGAGGAGCAGTAACCACCACCTCCATCGCCTACTCAAGAGATAACATTGGAGGCTTGCATAGCCATTGAAAGCTTGCACAAAATTTGAGAGTAGCTCTTCCATGAGTAGGAGCAGCATGTAGAAATGAGTGGTGCAAACCCATCTATATATCGACCAATGATGAGTCACCTTAATGAGGTGGCTTAAACAATCAACTAGATGGAAAGAGTTAGGCCAATATTCTCTGCCCAATGGACACAGTTGCCCACGAGGTTGGATCCCAATTCTCAAGAGGTAACAGTGTTATTATCTCAATAGCATTTATTTCCAAAAATCTCTAGGAATGCTACATTTTTCTTGGTGTATTTGGAGGAAGGCAAGGGGGCAACTATATTGGTGATGGAGCACCAAGGGTAGGAGACTATTACTAAAGTAGTCGTTAACCAAATCACTGAAGCACTGAATGCACCTGTGGCATCTATACCAAACGTATCTACACTTCAAAATGTGCAGACATTCATAGGCATGGTTAGTGGAAGATTAAATGTAGCCCAGCAGGAAGAGTTGCTGGATTGATTAGTGGGGACTAGGCAACTGATTCTAGAAATCTTTGATTTCCCATATAACATTATTGCAACCCAGTTGGAGCTATTGGAAGCAAAGGGTAAGTGCATCATCCTAAAAGGATAACTTGGAATGGTCCAAGCACAAAACCAATTCTTGACCATAGAAGTTGCTAAACTGCATGCTTGTTTTGTTGATCCCACACTCCTCAACTTGGCAACAACTAGAGATGAAGCTTCAATAATGACTAAAATAAGCTGATAAGGAAATGGTGATGGCCATCTTCAACCAGTCTATAGTAGAAGTAAAAACCAACTCGGTTCAGAAGGACTTGGTTTAGATGCACCAAGAAAATGAATCATTGACCACTGAAAATCATCACCTATGCAATGTTGATGCATAGAAATAACAAATGTAGGAATTTATTCATCAATAGTAGGAGTAGCTCACAAGGATAAACACATAATTGAGAATATTGGCCATGGAAAACCAGAATCTATCTATGGAGGAAGTTTGATCCTTATGCCAAAAGACTGCCATTAAGATTACCGCTTAGAAAAATGAAGCTCTTAAGTTTGAAAGAGTTAAAAATCACTATAGAGGTTAGGTTGGCTTGTAGAAGAAAGTGAATGAGAAGCACATTCAAATGGCTAAGGCGAAAGTAAATGAAGCCCTCCCAGAGCTCCAGCAAAGAAGAGAAGTATGGCAACCCATCATTGATGGGATTGATGCTTATAACAAAGTGGAGATCACCCTAAAGGAGTTGCAAATTGAAGTGATAAAATACATGGAATTGGCCAATCTTCACTATCTAAACCTAGCGATGTTGTCTGCCGGATGGCCATGGTCAGAACTTGAGAAGTAAGTGGCCAGCTTTTACTTGATGTATGAGGCCAAGTTCAAGCACCATAAGGACACCAAGCAAAAAGCTTAAGATAGTAAATGTGGAACTTGAAGTTCTTAGGGCACGATTCATGGATCAATGATCAACTATCAAGAACTTGGCCAAGAGAATGAATGATTACCAAGAGTTGAAAGACATAGTTAAGGCATTTGACATTCAGTGTAAACAATTTGCTGTTTGGTTCATCAATGCTAAGGAACTATTTCCAGTGATTCCTTGTCCTTGGGTAGTGCCCATTCCTGCCCACATTGATGAAACAACATGGATAGTGCACAATCCTAGGAGTAAGGAGGAGAAAATGAAGGCATTGCTAGATGCCTTTTGCCTCTTGCTTGAAGTTTCATCAATAGTAGGACAACTGCAACCATCTCAGCCATTGCACATGCCTAAAGCTAGTGAAGGTTCCTTAGGACCTTAAGAGCCATCACTGCCTAGGACTGTTTAACCTTCTCCACTAACTTCATGCCATAAAAGGAAGTGCCATCCAATTTTGAAAGAGTCATGTCATGGTGTTCAATTTTGTGTCATGAAAACCATAATTTTTGTAATGTGTTGATCTATACACTTTGGCACTCAGTTTTATCAAGTCAGTTGGTTTTTGTTTTACCAAGAGTCAATCAATAATCCCATACCTTCCCAATTTTGTAAAAGAACTCAAGGATGAGTTTTCATTTATTTGTGGGGGTATGATGGGTCATGGTTGGCTGTGTTGATGAGGCCTTGTCGATGTAGCCCCGTCAACTGGGCCCCATTGATGTGGCCCTGTCGACTAGGCTCCATCAACGTAGCCTTGTTGATGCATGGTTTACTGTGTTGATGTAGCCTTGTCAACGTAGGGTCCATTTTTTGCTATAAATACAAGCTCATCAACTACATTTATGGCATCAAATTGATAACAATATTAGAGCTCTTGTAGTTTGTCCATTTGAAAGTTAGAATATTTCTCCCAAGTGCCCATAGCAGGAGTCATTAAATGTACGGATCTTTATTCAAGCATTGTTGTACCTGAGCACAACAGTGTGTGCAGAGATAAAGATGAACTTCTTGATAAACCTTGTAGCATTCTAGATAGTTTAAATATTTCATTTATGCATTTAATATTCTTAGTTATTTATTGAACATTTTCTAGTAATTAAGTTAATTAAGTAATTAAGTGAGATAAGCTAGATAGATTAATTACATAAGTTAAACTGCTTCGAGCATAACACACATTTGCATGGTAATTCTAGTAGTCTTATTGCTTAGTGTGCCCAATGGTGTAGTGCTTCGTAACCGACTAGTGGGTACATGGGTTTAGGACATGTACAGAAAGTGGAACTAGATGCATGTTAGGACTAGTTAGAGATTAGTTAGTTAGTTAATTTAGATTAGTCATTAAATTACTTTATCTTCCTTTTCAAGCACCAAAGAATCTAAAACATGAAATGATAAAAATCATATGCCTTGATTACACTTAACCATACCCTTGAGCTTCACAAGTGTAATTGAGAAGACAATAAATGACCTTAGGGCAAGATTCACTTCTGAGAAGACTAGTGCATCAGAAACTATAAAGTTCATGGAATTTGATTAGATCGCACATGAATGCTTTGTAATTAGTATGGTTGGGTGTAGGGGTACTTTGCCACTCATCAGTAGGGTTTGTAGTGCACTTGAGATGTCTTGAGAGAAAATGAGACATCTTACTTGAATTGAGGGTATAACAATTAAGATGTCTTGCACTTAGTCAAGACATCTCTAGCGAGACGTCTCCTCATAACAGTGATATGTCTTTTCTAAATTTTGAATGTTTTATCCAAGGCTTTTAAGACATAGATCTAAAATGACAAAAATGATTGTAGTACGCTAGAAGGTCTTAAATTATGCTATCAAGGATGAATAAGTTATTTTAACTGAGAAAAGCTAAAGGGTGTGAGACATACGTTACTTATGCTTTGTTTACATCATATGCTCATATCTTAAGGTTTTTTAAAAAAGAATTCCAAAATAGTAGTATTCTTATAACTAGTAGTGCAAGTTAAGGATTGTTTACAATTATAGTCATACTTACCAATACTTACCTTGCTTACTCTAGGTTATTTTCCTTCTTATGTAAGTTTAGAGTAATGTCCTCCTTTGTAGAGTTCATCCCTTGTCATCGGATGTCTACCTCTTTTAACATTAAAATGCTTGTTTCTATCCTCTTCATTATTCAAGATGGCTATTTTAAGGTTGTGTTCTACATCTTCATTGTTGTAGTGAAGAGTGATTATTTTATTGCTGCATTAAGAAACATGTTTAGCCATCTCTTCCTCTTACTTCTTTACCTTGGATCTCCAAACCTATTTAGCCTACAAGATATTATAAGATAAAGTAGTTAAATTATAATGTCTTAATTGCAAATAATAATGTGATTGTAAATGCCCAAATTTTCCATAGTAATAACACAGTTTTTCTTGTTCATCTTAGATGTTCAAACCTAGGTGTGTAACTCCATTTAGTTGAACTACTTGTGGATGTACCAACATGAGAGTCATTTTCCATTCCTCTTTTATCATTATGATCTCTTCCTTGTTTTTGCATAACTTGTGGCATCCCCTTATCTTTAGTAAGCTTTTCATTGCTAAGCTTTACACTTGCTAATTCCTTGTTGATTTTCTCATAAGATAGGGCTAGATTTTGACCATTAGCCTTTAGGTTTGAGTTCTTCCTTTTAAGAGTAGAGTATTTAGTATTAAGCTTAGTTATTTTTACTTCCTTGCTATATAAAGTCTTTTTCATTTTGATACATAAAGTTTGAAAAGAAATAATTTCGTTAACTAGTATGTCATACCTGTACTCAATTCTAGCTTTAGGTTCTTTGAATTCCTTCATGGGACCTTCTCACACAAGAGCCATGTAGATAAGATATGAATTTTTTTATGTATCATCAATTTTCTCTTTACTATATTCATCATCCTAGTTGGTGTAGAAATTTGTGGTCTCTTTTTCCTCTTAAATGGACTATCTCTTTGGTGACTTGCTAGCACTAAAACATTTGAAGGCCATATGGCCTTTTTCACCACATATCCAACATTCTATAGAAGAAATACCAAGATTAGAATTTCTAAGTTACTTACCTCTTTCTTTGCCTTTGCTACCTAATTAGTTAAAGCCTTTTCCCTTTCATGCTTGAAGCCTTGTTACTCTTCTTATTAGAAGAGCTAGTTCATCATCACTATTTCTAGCATAGTCTGACATCTTCTTTTCTTTTAAGGAACTCTTAAGTGCTATGGATTTCTCTTTGATAACACCTTCACTTATGAGGTTCATTTCATATGCTACAAGTTCACTTTGTAATTATTCAAACTTTAGTACGGAGAAATATCTAATTTCTTCCATGGTAGTTATCTTGGCTTTAAATTTAGGAAGTATAGTTTTAATCATTTTAATGATGACTTTACTTTCAGGTAACTCTTTTCCTATTCCTCTAATAGCAACTACTATGCCATTGACCCTAGAGAAATAATCTTTGATTCTTTCACCTTCCTTCATTTTTAATTTGTCATATTTAGTTTGTAAGACTATGAGTTTAGACTATTTAACTACTAAGGCTCCCTCATAGATGGCTTCTAAACCGTTCCAAATTTCTTTGATAGTTTTACATCTAGCTATTCTATTAAATTCCAATTTACTAAGAGCATAATAAAGACAATTCCTAGCATTTGAATTAAAACATAAATTTTTTTTTGTCATGATCAAACCACTTACCTCTTGGTAGTGTAGTCCTTGTTGTGTTTGATGGGATGGATGTATCCTTCCATGGTGGACTACCATACTTCAAATTCCATGGATTCAAAGAATCCTTGCATCCTTGCCTTCCAATATGAGAACTCAACCCCATTGCACATTGGTGGCTTGTTGTAAGATGTTCCCTCCATAGTTCACTCATGAGTTGTTATGCTTAATCTAGGAGTACCAAGGCTCTAATACTACTTGAGGATCAAGAACTTAGAAGAGGGGTTGAATAAGTTCTAGCTAATAAGACCTAGTTCTTGTACAACAAATGTACATGGTTCCCCAACTTGGGTATGTTCACACTTGAAGGGTAGAATCCTTGCACACCTCTAAACTTATTTCTTCAAAATGTGGTTTAAAAGACACCATAATCTTTACAAAGCCTTGAGCTCTATTATGGGTGTTTTTACTTAGAAAGATACCCAATTCCGCAAGGTCTTGATAAGCTCAAAATATGTCTTCTCTCAAGAAGCACATCTAATCCCTAAGGGCTTACAATAAAAGATAGAAAGATCAAGGAAAAAAAATGAACTAGGTTTTTGATTCATTTCTTTTAGGCTTATAACAACACAACAAATGATAAAGAAATGAAGTACAATATTCCTCAAAAATATATACAATGATTGCTTGATTACATGAATAGTACTACACTTTTCCATTTAGGATGTCTTTCTTTTATAGCCTTGTTTTCTCCATTTGTTCATTAGAATCTATACAATGGCTATAAATGGATAGTCAAGGCATCTTGTACAAGCCTAAGATGTCTTACTATGCTTACTACTTTTAGGTGAGATGTCTCTTCTAAACTTGAGATGTCTTAGATGAGACGTCTTGACTTGAGACAAGACATCTTATCTTTTCTAGAGACATCTCCTGTTTTGAGGAGACGTCTTACATGAGACAAGATTTTCTCAACAAAGATGCCTTGCAGTAGTGTGAGACATCTTGTCTATCTCCAAGACATCTTCTTTGGAATTTGGGACATTTCATATCCTTGTAAGTTCTTTCAAATCTTGCATCTTCTCATTGGACTTTAATATTCCAGTTCATCAATTCTTACTCTTGTCTCTATCATAATAAGATGCTACATTCACTTTTCTTAGACTTGAAAGATCTCAAAATCACACTGACAAATTCTTCATTTTTCAAGGTTTTGGCATACCAAAAGGTTAACAATGGAAGATTCTTTCTCCACAACTAATCCATGTCTATCACTTGTGTGGAAGATGTTCATTATGGTACACTAGGTATTGCCCATTAATTATTTCATTTGGCTTAGTTAAGTGGCACATCCATATGGTGCTACAGTACTAAGTAGGATAGAAAGGTATTTTCTCGTAAATCAACCTTTTTGTTTCATCTCTTCTACTAATTTCAAGGTGGAGGTCTTGAAAGACCAACCTAGTATCGATCTTATTTAGCTAGGCCATCCTCATGATAGCAGAGAAGTTATCTCCCATCTTGCTTTCTAATCTAGTCATCAAGAAATTTATGGTGTATGACCATCTTACAATAGCTATCATTATATCACTTACTTGTCTCACAAGGTATGTATAGGATTGGTCCACCAACTTCAATCAAGTGTTAGTACTCTTGAGAGGAGGGTGCTCCCAATCAAGGTTTTGTTACAATGAGATTTTATTAATTTTTGAAACAAAGTCACAAAGAGCTAGGCAGTGAACTTTCTCATCAATTTGAATTTCCACCATGGGACTATTAAGATCTCATTATTTTTTGGGCAAGTATCTTTTCTTAACTACTCACATAGCCACCTTGGATATGGAAATCTTATTACCTTTGTGAGACATGATTGTGGAACTTTTCCCCTAAAATATATGTTATGCTTTGATGACATTTAGGAAATTTTACTAAGACCTCCTAGATGTGGGCTTTTATCTAACAAACATGATTATCCTCTTCACAAGATGAAGAGGACGATGTGGACCTAATCTTATGGCTCTTATGTCTACACTTGCAATTAAACTTCCTACTATAGGACTTCAAATTTCACCCTACAACCAAATCAATAAGAGATTGATAATATTAACTCATAGCATAAATGGAATTAGGATTAGTACAATAGATAGTGTTACACAATTTGGCTTACCTTGGCTACTATTAATTAGATATCCCACCTTTCATGGGGCTAGGAAGAAGAAACTATTATTGCTACTAGAAAGCTTGATTAGAAAGATTGCTTGGGGTAGACTAGTACTATTGAGGTGTCATTGATGAGGATTGATAAGAACCTATTTGTGCACCTTAAAAGTAGTGGTTGGAAGGAAGTCTCATTTGTTGTTACATAAGAGTAGGAAGATTTCATAAAGTAGCACTCGAAGGATTTGGAGCTTGCCACTATTGGTACAATTGCATGGGCTATAAATATGCACCTCTAAAATAGTATAAAATGCTAGAATACAAAGTCGTCGTCATTATTTTCCTTTTGAAAAATTTGAGATTTAGAGACATCCTAGATTGTCCCATCTCACCAATCATGTCATCCATGATTGGATACCATTACAAATTGATGTGGCAAGGTACCCCTACACTCAACCATACGAAACGAGTGTAGCACACACAATCCAGTCAAACTCCGCAGACTAAATGCCTACACGCCCCATGGAACACTTGGGGTTAATCATTTGTTATCTTCCCAGACTTACTTGTGTTTGTCATGGTGTATGGTTAAGTAAGTCCGAGGTATATGATTTTTATATCTTTTATGTTTTATGTCTTCTTTGCTAAAGGGTGAAGGGTTGAGAAACTAACTAACTCTAACTAATGAACTAAGTCTAAATTAACTAGTGTCAGCATCCATTCCCACTTACCGTACACACCCTGAACTATGCAATCGCGGCTACCAAACGCTAATCATTATTGGGATCACCACGCGTAACACACGTGCTTGAAGTGGTCGTACTGAGGCACTTAACTAGCCTAAGCGTAATGAGCAGCCGTTCCTTGACTAGCCGTACACATCCTTAGATGCTCGTAATCAAGTCGTACTCATTTTGCATTCTAGGAGTTAAGGGTGAGAGAATCTAGTCGCGATGAGTAGCCGATTCCTTGATTAGCCGTACACATCCGTAAATGCTCGTAATCAAGTCGTACTCATGCCACGCTACTGCAGGGTAATAAATAATAGGTAAGAAATAACAGGTAATAATAACAAGCAATAAATCCTATTCCATGCACTACAAGGTTTATCCACAAAGCTCATCTTTATTGTCGTACACAACTTGCGTTCAGGTACAATGTTGCTCGAATAAAGATCTATTCACTTGGGGACTCCTACTGCGGGCCCATGGAAAATATTCTATCTCTGGAGTGATCAATCTGCCAGAGTTTCCCTACTTCTAGCCTAGGATGGGAAATAAGGGGAGTGTCGCCTCTTATTTATAGATTTGGCAGCGGACCACGATATTGCGTACGCGACATCGCAAGGGACGACGCAATATCGCGTACGCGATATCGCGGCTCATGCAAATCGCGTCTCATCACAAATCATGAAGGTTTGTGCAATATTTGTAGTGATCCTCATCATTGGAGGATGAGGAAGCCTCATTTGGATCTTTGTGAATATTCTTAAAATCAAATAGCTTGCCTTTATCCTTACCTTCATATCCCTTTCAATGTTCATGCAAGGAAACTACTTTGGTTATAGCTTCAACCACCTTATCCTTAATGTCCTTAAGAATAGTGGTCATTTTTCCATCCATCACATCCTAAACTTGGTCCACTATGTGAGCCAATTCTATCAAAGTCATATTTTTGCTGACTTAATCTTGCACCAGGATCTTGAAGATTTAATTGTACCTTTAATGTTTCTAGCCTCTCTTCTAGATGATGGGTCTTGATCGTACTACTTAGTGAACTATCACTTTTGTCACTCATCCTCCATGTTTGTTGTGATGTCAAAAAGCATTTTGATTTGGGCCATTGATTTTTTGTGTACTTAGCCCATCATGTACATGTTCATGCACTATCTTGTTTTTTGCCTTAGGCCTTCTATAATGTGCATTAACTACTATTTTAGCTAAAGTCATGATTTAGATAGTGATAACCAATTTTCATATACCTCTCTATGGTGATGTAGAGAGGTTCATGGGCTCCTTGCCTTCATCTAACTATTTCCTTTTAGATGTTTGAAATTTGAACATAGTTTTGAAATCTTTTCTTGAAGATCTTGATCATATTTTCCCATTTCTAAATTTACTTTCAGGGGCAAGGATTTGTACCAAGTCTTTGCGTGCTCGATGAAGGTGTAGGAAAACAATCATAACTTCTTCTAATCACTCACGATCTCTTGAAAATAGCAAGCATTGTCAAAGGCTTACATGTGAAGTTGAGGATCATCACTAGTATATCGTTTGTACGTTAGAATATTTGCCGTGTTGATTTACTTAATCTTGCTATCATCAACATGCTTTCTTGGAATGTGCACAACTTCAGTGAGCTCATGATAATCATTATTGTTAAATAAATGGGCATCATTATCAATAGATGGTCTAGACAAATGCAAGTGTTGGGACTTGGGAAGAAGATCATCATTTTGAGTTTGAGTTGCATTTTGGTTAACAGTACTTGACCATGGGCCTTCATGGTGGAGTGACCCTTTACTTCTCTTATTTGCTTTATCCTCCTACTCTTCATTTTAATGGTTAAATGAAAAGCTGTGACAAGCCTTCTCCTCTACCATTCAACCTTAAAGATCTTATAAATACAAAGATTCTTATTCATTATACACTAGCTCATGAGCTATGTATGATGTGCATTCATCCTCTAACCCCATGTTGATTAGGGCCTTTTTAAGATCATTTGCAATAACTAGAATTGGTTCCTTAGAGAACTATCCATGAGCCTCTTGCCATCTCCCTTGCTTATCTTGATGATAAGCCAACACAATTGGTGGAAGGGTAACATTCCTTGAATGGTTAAATGTGACAAAAGCCCTTCTTTGTTTGGATGCATTTCCAAAGGTCTTTGATGAGCTCTTAGCACTATTCGACATCTCGTTCATGTGAAAAACCCACACACAACACTAAACAAAGCCTTTGTGATTTCCCCAACGTAATAAAAATTTCCACTTTTAAGTTTCTAATAAATGTTAAAATCAAGAATGTAAAAGTATTTCTAGGCAATTTGCTAATGCCTTCCATGGCAATGGTGCCAATGATAGAGATCCCACTAGTTTTGGACCAATGGGATTTATCATATAGCATGTAATGTAATCCAGTCGTAAGCTTTGAAGACGATGGAGTGGATTACCAAAACATTCACGTATATTGTTACATTTAATAAACATAAAAATGATTTTAATACATATGATACTAATGAAAACCTATGTTGCCATGGTGAGAGATAAAGAAAATATTTATAATTTTATATTTTATAATTTTTATCGATTTTATGATTATAAGAAACAAAATAATAAAAAACACATATGCATTGCAATCCCTTTTGGGGATAGGTGCAATACCACACATGGACTGTAATAAAATAGTTCTTTGTCATAACCTTGATGACCCAACATCATATAGTTCAATTATGACCTCCTAGGATAAGGAATGAATTGTCGCAACTTGATCAAAACAAAAATTAAAGAAATGTTTTTGTTATTTTTATGTTTAAGGCATCAATAGTAGAATAAGAGAAAACCATGAGCTTTATTCACCAGGCAAACATTGGACTTTGCATCAACCAAATGTTTCTAGGCTATGAAAGCAAGGTAGCACTCTGATAGAGTCTAGGCATATTTGTAAGAGTGATGACTCAAAACACGTAAGATAAAGAAGAAAAGAAATCAACTTAACCAAGGGAGGAAGAGTTTTTCACACAAAACTCGATGTCAAAAACCAAATGGAAATGAAAGTATTTATAGTTTTTCAATACAATGATAGAGGTTTGCTAGTACCTAGGCATCAATGAAGGTTTGCCAATGCAAGCTAGCCAACCTCAACCATGTGCATGAAAACCACAAATATAAAGTACGAAATACTTCCCAAGTTTAATACTTACAATTAATTTACAAAATGCCAAGGAACGACTCATCACATGCTTGTATACTATGTGTAATGGGTGTTACCGTTGAGAGTGCTTTGTAAAGCGTTGTATTGAGCTTGAATTCGTAAGGAAGAGTCAAGCCATATGCTTCATTCTACACAAATTTTATCTTTTGTCTTGATTCTCGGAGGTTAAAAGAACCATACATCTTCTAAACCCTGCTTCTGCTTAATTCGCTTGCTTGCTGTTAAATTTCATTACCGTTTTAACCCATTATTTATGCAAACAGCTCTGTTGATGCTATCTTATCCTCTTCTAAATTCGAACGTTTTCAGTATTACAGAAACAAAGCCCATCTCATTCCATTCCCCGGACTCTCATGTCCATACACTTATTCAGGGTGCAGCCACAGGAGAAATTGTTACCATGCCCGGCTGCTATGCTTGTAATCTTGTATTGAACAACGTTCTATCCTGTTCAAAATCTCCTCTGTTTAATGGATTCCTTCCAAAGCTCAGCGACAACACAGCAACTGTACGAGGAAGCTCAAATTCTGGGTCAGTATCCTGCACAAGTAGGTGCAGTAGGGAACAAACCACCGTAACTCTGAGAATGCCCAGCTATGATTCAGTGGTTCAACACGAAGAGGATAAAAAGGTCGATGAAATAGGTACGATTTTGAAACATGATGATTGGAAATTTCGCTTGGAAAAGGTTTTGGAATCGTTGGATAATGCACAGAAAACGGAGCTTGCAGAGAGGGTTTTTCGCCAGGAGAATATCAGTGCACAAAATGCTCTCAATCTTTTCCTCTGGATGGATACCCACCAGGGCTTCAGCCATTCTTCCCTTGCACAGATTAGAGTTTTGGAAATTCTTGGTAAGGCAAAGCTGTTTGATGACATGCAGTCTCTTCTGGGTCAGATGAAGGGGAAGTACGAGATTACAGTGGAGTTGCTCGAATGCGTCATGAAATGTTATGCGGCAGATTCCAAACTGAAAGAAGCAGTTGAAGTGTTTGAGTCCATTCAGAAGGATTTTAGCAAGGTACCTTGCTCTGCTTATGAAACTATGTTGAAGATTTTAGTGGAACACAGAAAGCTTAATAGGGCTCAGAGGATTTTTGGGCAGATGGTAATGGATGGGGTGGATCCTGGTGAGGAAACTTTGAGGGTTATGATTAAGTGTTTGTGTGAGAAAAAGGATGTAAGGGCTGCTGCAAATCTGCTGGGTCAGCTACAGAGGCGTTTTAATGTTGCAGAGGAGGATTTTAATACTGTGATTAATGCTCTCTGCAAGGTAGGAATGGTGGAGGATGCATTTCAGGTTCTGGAAAACATGCAGAAGTACGGGATTGTGGCTTCAAATTTGACATGGAATTATTTGATTAATGGGCTCTGCATTGCAGGAAAGCCTGAGGAAGCTCTGGATAGGCTGACCATTATGAAGAACACAGGCTGTGCCCCTGATATCTACACTTACACAACACTGATGAATCATTTCTGCAAGATGGGTAGATTTGATGCTACACAGCTCTTGTTTTCTGAGGCCCTGGCAAGAGATCTGAAACCCACGTTAGTCACTTATAATGTCATAATGAATATGCATTGCAAGGCGGGGAGAATAGATAGGGCCCTGGAGCTGTTAGAAGAAATGCCTGGTTATGGGTGTTTGCCTGATATGGTTTCCTACTCGACTGTGATCTGGGGATGTCTCAGAAATAACAGAATTTCAGAGGCTTTGGTGTTGCATGAAAAGATGCAACTAAATGGGTTTGGTCTGGATAAGAGGGCTCTCAAGTTTCTGCTCTGGGGAGCTTGTACTGTGGGAGAAGTAGATAAAGCTGCTCAGTTATTTAGAGTGATGCAGTCCTCGAGAAGTTATTCCAATGGTGATAATGTCTTTTGTGCTCTGATCTATGTCAATGCTGCAGCTGGAAAGATGGATGATGCTTGTGCATTTTTGAATGAGTTCCTTGGCGACGGGTTTAATCCCAAGGTCATAACCTATAATGTCCTGATAAAGGGATTTTGCAGGGCAGGGAGGTTTGATGAGGCCATTCAAATGTTGGATTTCATGCAGAAGAAGAACACCATTCCAGATGAGCTTTCGTATAAAATTTTGGCCACTGAACTTTCAAAGGCTGGTAGATCAGACGAGGCAGCTAATTTCTTGAAAGCAGCAACTCAGGCAGTAAATGAATAGTGCCGTTCCCAGTTAGAAAAGAACATTGACAGTCGGTGAAGATTCACGAGGCTGCTAATGATATTATCAGTTTTATCAAAGAAATTTAGAAATTCAAGGAACACTACGAACCTGTTTAGGATTGATAGTCCAGATTTCCAGGATCTGTTCTTAATATTGCAATGAAGCAGACAAATTACAAATTTCAATAACTCAAAAGCAAAGAGTTCTCTCTGCTAGTTTAGATAGCACCACATCTCATGTCATGAGCTTCTGCCCTAATTTGATGGGTGTGACCCAGTCTTGCTATCTCATGTAAGTTAATAGAAGTTAAATGTTTTGCAAAATGAATTAAAATTTGTTGATATGCCTCTCACTATATGCTTTATATTACATTTATTGGTATTCTTACCAGTGATTTCGCTGTTTTTGATTAACTACCGTGTATCTATCAATACAGAATATGAGTCGATGGAGATTATTATAGTTATTGGACAGCTTTAACAATCTATTGTGCTTTTCAATATGCATTCTGGGAAGTTAGTTTGGATCATTTTGATTAAGGTCTGACACTTTGACCTAAGTAAAGACAAAAGACTAAAAACTCAAGAATACATGTTTGGTTACATTAAACGACACAATATAAAGGGAAAAGAGAGAAAACAAAAACAGATGTGGGTAAAGGAAAAAATTAACGATCCAGCATAGAGGTGAATGTTGAAAAAAAATTTATGTAGCCAACCCTATTTTATTGGGACAAAGCTAAGATGACTACGACGATGATGAATATAGAAATTGCAGGTGTGATAGAGTCCAGGCATTGTGGCTTGCACCATGGAGCAAGGAACTGGTTTCTTTGCTATCATAGCATCCACATCAGTGCAAAAATTCTCGGAGTCTCAAATCCACCTCTAAACCACATATAGGGGAATGAGCAATAAGCCCACAAGTATGTTTCTGATTCATTCAACAACGCAACCCCTAATTACATCAAAGAAATAGACCTATCACCAGCTTTTAGTTCAGTGACAACCAGCATCAGATATTTCCCTTATCTGAAACTGAAACTGATTTGTCCCTTATCAAGGCCTACTGTGTTCACTTTAGTTAGTTTATGGAAAGTAAAAAAAGGTTTACCTGAATGTCAAACGTTTCTTATTTATTTAAATTCCAAGAATGGATAAATGTAACATCACAGAAAATGACCCTTGGAGCATACATTAGTAACAGGTATATATGACAAAAGGAAGCAGCCATTACGGCAAATTGCTGTCACAATTTTACGAACCTCATACTAAATGCCTATGCTTCTATAACAAGGATTTGTCATTTATTATGTAATTTTAGTAGACCTCCGTAATTGGCATTTCCCAATTAATATTTATAACTGCCCAGGAGCATAAGCTAATATCTTTGTTTTCTTCCTCACAGTTGCCTTCATTGTTTTGATAGTTGTCACAACGTATATCATGCTGATACTTTGCTATTTCATTCCACGGGTTTTCTGACTATTTTGATTAATGGTCTGAAACCAACCACTATGTTTTGGTGGAACTTAGGGAGTAACATAACGGTCATCTTGGCAGTCTGAACTCACAATTTAATGTATACAAAGCCACAAGTTTGCTACTGTCTCCTTTGTCATGTAAGTTGAGTATGGTTTGGGGGTATTATTAAATTAGAAATTATTTAGTTGTCTTTTGAGGTATAACTTACAACTCTTTGCGAAATTTGGAAGTTCTGTACTTACGGTTACAGGTTTAATTCTAGTAGGTCCTATCCAGGAATTATGTAGAGAAAATATCAGAAACTACATCTTTACAGAACTAACGTGCTCTAGTTTTCAAAAACAGCTTTCATTGTTTTATTTCCTTCATACGAAGCTAATGTTTGCACCCATTTAGGATCATTTTTCCGAGAAGTTCAACTAAAACAGTTTTACACTGAAGGTGACCACAAACATGCAATTATATTGTTTGCGAATGAGTTTGGGTTATTACGGTGTTTTCATAGCCTTCCAGCAGGTATTTACAGAATGTTTAATAGATATGAATAACAAAAAACCAGCTCTGAAAATTTCACCTTCTGCTTAGATTTATTAATAATTGAATTTTTTCTTTCCTTGCATAATTCAAGTCATTATTCTCTTGCTAGAATTCTAACATTTTACCCATGAAATTTCTCTGTTAGTTCTAAAATAAATTCATATGACATGAAATCTATGTTACAAGTTAAATTCCAGTGAGCAATACTGAATTATAGAAAAATTCTGTAAAAAGGATTTCTTAAACTATCACATTCCAACACATCTAGCTGGTGTTAGTGAACTGAATTAAATTCAATCTATGTTGGATTAATACTTGACAGCTATGGTGTTCTGTGAAATATGCTATGAAATGACCAACTGATAAGCCAGTAACTGCGTAGATGTTTGGTAAATATTTTATTTTTATATGGACCATATCAACAAGATCATTGTAGTTTAGATTCTTGTCTCCCTCTTCAGTGAGTTGGAATTCATAATCTAACCTGTACATTCGTGCACATTCCTTACAAATTTCAATGGAGAACCCTGTGTTTGGTTTGGTTTTTTATATAATTAAGAAATTTTTGGAATACAGCTTTATTACATCTACTTTTGAAATGAAATGAAGCTTTATTACATCTAAAGACCCATAGGATCTATTGGACAAATATTACATTTTCATGAAAAATAAATATAAATTTTACAAATTGACCAAGCACTAATGAAGACATCAAAAACAAATCATACAAGTTTTTTTTCTATAATATTATAATGTTGTCTCAAATGAGTAAGTCATTGCACAAACAAAAAACACGTGACTCATCTTGAAGGGCTCTTGATCTGCACAACATACATATATGTGCTTTTTGGGAGAGTTGAATCCATCTTCCACTTGCAATTCTAAAATGATGAGAACTTAAGCAAAGCTTGCTGATAGCATTCCAATACTTGATTGGAATAGCTAAGAGATAGTGAGCTTGTACATCTAGTTTATTAGTTTTAATGTGGTTTTAATAAAATTGTCTCTTCCCTTTCACATTAGGCCACATTTGTGTTAAAACCTTCTGCTTGACTAGATATGCTTAGGATTTTGTTGCACATCTTTCCAAAAAATATTCCATTTTCTCAACCATTGTATCCCTTGAAAATACCAACCATGGTTTCATGAATCCTCAATTACTACTTTAGGGAATTTGTCTTGCCTTGAGATATGTAAGCTATGAGTGCATGTAATGAATTGGTACAAGGCTTTTACTTTTGCTTCTAAAGGTAATAAATCATATTCATATAATAACATTGAGTAAGATGTTTGCGTCTTCACCTTTAACTCATCAAGAAAAAAAAAAGGTTTTTGCACTATTTCAATAACTTTTTGTTGGGCCATATGATGAAATGAACTAAAATGAAGCTCTATTATTACATTCAAAGATCCATAGGATTTATTGGACAGATATTACATTTTCATGGAAAATAAAGATAGACTCTACAAATTGACCAAGCACCAATGAGGACATCAAAAATAATTCTTATAGGCTTTTTGCTATAACATCATAATGTTGTCTCAAAAGGGTAGTCATATCATAAGCGAGAAACACATGTAACTCATCTTTAAGGGTTCCTGATATGCACAACTTACAAATGCACTCTTCTTGAGGGAGTTAAATCCATCTTTCGCTTTCAATTCTAAGATGATAAAAACTTTAGTGAAGCTTACTAATAGCATTTCAGGACTTGATGAAAATAGCAGTTGAGAGAAAGTGAGTTCTACATCTAGTTTATTAGATCTAATGTAATGTAAATAAAATTCTTTTGCCTTCCACATTACCCCACGTGTTAAAACCTTTTGCTTGGCTAGTTGGTGAATATGTCTAGGATTTTGTTGCATGTCCTTGCAAAAGATATTCCATTTTCTCAACGATTGTATCCCCTAAAAATACCAACCACGTTCTTGTGAATCCTTAAGAACTACTTTAGAGAATTTTTCTTGTTTTGATACATGCAAACTATGAGTATATGTAATAAATTGACGCAAGGTTTCTATTTGTAAAGGTAATAAATCACATTCACATAATAACATTTAGTAAGGTGTTTGCACTTTTTCAATATATTTCCAAAGTTTACCATTGAGTCTAGGTCTCTAAACAACACATCCATACTGATGAGTGGCGAGGTATCCCTAAACTCAACCATACGAAATGAGCGTAGCACGCGCGATTCGGTCAAACTCCGCAGACTAAATGCCGACACGCCCCATGGAACACTTGAGGTTAATCATTCGTTATCTTCCCAAACTTACTTGTAGTTGTCACGGTGTATGGTTAAGTAAGTCCGAGGTATATGATTTTTATAGTCTTTTCTGGTTTTATCTCCTATGCTATCGAGGTGAAGGGTTGAGAGAACTAACTAACTCTAACTAATGAACTAAGTCTCAATTAACTAGCGTCAGCATTCGTTCCCACTTACCATACACACCTTAAACTATGCAACCGCGGCTACCAAACGATAATCGTTATTGGGATCACCACGCGTAACGCATGTGCTGGAAGTGGTCGTACTGAGGCACCTAACTAGGAGGAAAGGGTTGAGAGAATCTATCTAGCCTACGTGCGATGAGTAGCCGATTCCTTAACTAACCGTACACATCTGCCATGCACGACTACCACTGGGATTACCAAGCATAGATCCTGGATACGCCACTGGGTTACCAAGTAGTCACACGAGATGCTCGTAATCAAGTGGTACCCATATCGCATGCGATGAGTAGCCGATTCCTTGACTATCCGTACACATCCTTAGATACTCGTAATCAAGTCGTACTGATACCGCATTCTAGGAAAGCAATAAATAACATTAAATAAAATCCTATTCCATGCACTGCAAGGTTTATCCAATCAAGTTCGTCTCTATTGCCGTACACAACTTTGTGTTCAGGTACAATGTTGCTCGAATAAAGATCCATTCACTCTAGGACTTCTATTGCGGGCACATGGGAAATTAATCTATCTCTGGAGTGAACAAACTGCCAGAGCTTCGCTACTTCTAGACCAGGATGGGAAATAAGGGGAGTGCCGCCTCTTATTTATAGATTTGTTGGCAGATCGCGATATCGCGTACGCGACATTGCAGGGGACGACGCGATATCGCGGCCCATGCGAATCGCATCTCATCATACCCCCATGACTGAATGAAAACTCGTCCTTGAGTTCCTTACAATAATATCGGGAAGGTATGGAATTATTGAAGGGAATGGAACTAATGGGATGACATGTGAACGGATCATTATTACAAGACTTGACAAAACTGGTGTTCATGACAACAAGGGTGAACACCTTATTACAATGACATCAGGTCTTAGTTGGCAGCTGAGAAAGAGAGAGAGAAAGAAGTGTTGATGCTGCCAACGCCAAGATTACGCCTTCGTTGTCTATCCATAAGCGCGTCATCGATCTTGCTCCTTGCATAGCTGCTTCAGCGCTGCTCCATTCCAAGTGTTTGCTCCAGATCCAATCCGTTGTTGTATGATCGCCATCTGCACACACAACACAATCTTATATTAGCAAGGGTAAATGAATTATCATGTAATTGATACCTTGCTTCGGTGTAAGTTCATTTAGGTTGTGGTATGGCTAATACGGATCTGGGAATATATTAATGATGACTACCAAAGGTGTAGGGGTTAGGAAGAAAATCAAAAATTTCGGGGCTAGGAGAAAATTGAAAAAATTAGGCCCTATACCCCCATGACTAATTGCAAACCTCCGGTAGTGTTAGAATGGAGAAAGAAAAGGAGTAAGAAAGATAGATAAAAAGGGACAACTGAAAACATCAGTGAAATGGATGTCAAGATGGTAATGAACAAAATAAAATTAATTGCAAAATGTTAAGGGAAAGAATGTAACTAATGCTCCAAATAAGAATGTCAGTGGGTCCTCCCCAAAGCAGGCTCATGCCCTTAATGCCCTGACAAACCCACATTCAAAGAGTCCATAGGCTCTGGGAATGTCATTTGGAACAANGTGACTTGGCAAATCTCATTCCAACTCTGGCCTCAAACCAACCACATCTAGTGACTTCGCATCAATGCATTCAGCCGAACCATCCTCTTCAAGTAACAAGAATGCATCATCCAAGAGCCACCACCATTCCGACAAAACCAAGGAGGGAATGGGAAGCGAGAAGTGCCTTAGTTAGAGGGAATACTTTTGGTTCCATAACCAGTGCTTGTAACCCAAATATTTATTCCGTCTAAGGGGTATGCTTTGAATTCTCACTTTCTTTGTTTGTTTGTTTTTTTTTTTTGTGTTTTGTGTTTTTATGCGTGAGAACCAC
>MNCI01026840.1:5164-66403 GCA_015680685.1 Gnetum montanum
GCAGTTGACAGTGTAAACGCTGATCAGCGTGAATGCTGAGGGACGTGAAGCCTGTTTAGCGGAGGCCCTCCTTCTAGCGCCAAAAACTGTGCCGACCGAAATCGTCGGTGCAAGGCTGGAACGTGACGAACACCGAAAGAAATACGGGCGAGCACAGTTGACCCTGCCTCCGCTTGAGGGCGAGCTGGAGTGGGCGAAGGCAGAGTGCCTTGGATGGTCTGCACGCGGATCAAACAAGAACTTCCCCGAGCGCCGCCGAAGCGTTATACGCTGGGTTATACGTGAACAGGGCGTAAGCAATGAATCAGGCGTGCACGACGTAAATAGCGTAAACAGAAATGAACACAGCGTGAGCGTACGTGCGTGACAGCGTGAACTGAAATGAGCACGGCGTGAGCGTACAGGCGCCACAGCGTAACCAGTGAATGGATGTAGGGCGTAAACAGGCAGACGGCGTGAACAGCAAGTGTGTACGAACGGAGACGGAGCGAAAATGTAAGCGGGCGTGAACAGGGAGTGGGCCACGTTGATGTAAAACTGTAAAAGAACTTGCAATAAACGTAAACAGTGATTATAGAGTTAAAATGTTGTGCACCGGTCTGACGCAGTTGTGTAGGGACACAAGGCGGACGTAAAGCCCCGATGGACAAGGGGGATGTAGCTGGTGGATGCGGTGGGCGAAGCGCGGATTGTGCTCAGCGTGCAGCGTGCAGGGGCTTCCAGCGTAAGCGTGAGCGTGCGAGGGTTTCCGCAGCGTAATTGCTCTGGGTCAGCTCTCATAAATTTTCGCGGACCCAGTAAACGTGGAAAACTGGGCTATTTATAGGGGTAGGGTTACTGGGAAAAGCGGATAGGGAGACACGTGGCGTACAGACCGGGCGTTACAATTTAGAAACTCGGTACACGCTGGGCGCATACATTACAAGCTGGCGTGTACGCTGGGCGTACACGCTGGGCGTATACGCCGGGCGTAGACGCCGGGCGTACAGACCGACGGATGTCCACTTGCTTCAATCCTTACTCTTTGGTGTAATCTTCATGCTGCCATTGGAAATCCTATCGTCGAGCGTGTACGCCGAGAAGCTGGGTGTAGAACGCTGGGCGTGAACGCTGGGCGTAGACGCTGGGCATGAACGCTGGGCGTAGACGCTAGGCGTGAACGCTGGGCGTAGACGTTGGGCGTGAACACTGGGCGTGAACGCTGGGCGTAGACGCTGGGCGTAGATGCTGGGCGTAGACGCTGGGCGTGAACGCTGGGCGTGGACGCTGGGCGTAGACGCTGGGCGCAACACTTAAAAATATTTTTGTGGTGTTTCAATGATAACATGATAAGTTTATATAAATCCAATGCTCCATAATCTAACATAACAAATAAATTGAAACCTTGGAATCAATTCAAAAGAGTTATAGTATTATTGAAATATAACATTAAAGTAATAGTAAATTATATTGTACATACATTATTTTCCAATGGTGTTAAGATGATCCAATGTCTAGTAACTCAAATGACAAATAATTATTAAAATCATATGAAGAACACAATAATCAAAATAATATGCTAAGAAAGAAATAATGGAAATGCAACCAAAATATTAAAAAGCAACTATATACATATGAAATGCAAAGAAAATTGAAGAAAACATGCAATTAAGAATCTACCAAGTGCCCACATGGGGTACCCAAGTAGAAATGCTTGAAATGAAATGTATTAAAATTCCTATTCAACCTATGTCCTTGCAAATCAAAAATTTTGAACACATTTGGGGTAACGATGTCTACAATTTGTAATGGACCTGACCACATAGGTGAAAACTTAGTTTAAGGGCTAGTTTGGCTAGGCACTCTATCTCTCTTAAGGACTAGATCACCTACTTGAAAATTTTTAGCTGCATATTTTTTTATCAAACCATCTCTTGAAAATTTTTTGATGCTTAAGATTATGAAAATCAAGACCTACTTTTATCTTGCTTGATCATTTTCTATAAATTTTTTCTTTAATATAAGTTTCAATCATAGGTCTAGGTCTTGGTGGGTCATCAGATATAGCTTTTCTAGGAGAATGCTCCATGGATGTGTCGTTAAAATTTAGCACACCTTCAAATGTTTTAACAAGTAGGGTTTTATGTATATCTTTTTCTTCCCCTAAAGGTGGTGGATCACTTAGACAAAATTCATCGTGTTATTGATAAGGGAAGGTGTCTCCATAGCTTTCTTCACCTTCTCTAGAACTTTGATAGGATTGGATGGGATTTGCATAAGAGATAGGATATTTTGTAGTTCCACTCACATAGTCATTTTCAACATGTTTACTACACTCAACCGCAATAACCCCAACATAAAGATTAGCATTTCGATCTTCCAAATATTGATTTTGTTGATCCAAGGTTGTTATTGTTTGTTTGTAGAAGGGTTCTTGGGGTATAGTCATGTATTCAGATTTTCCTTTGACAGGGATCAATAATTCTGAGAAATCTGACCTAAAGAAGCCCCCAAACTTAGTCCCAAAAGTCATAGATAAGAGCACACCATATGTGGGTATCATGTCAACTACTAGGATATCTGTATAACATGTAAATGTAGGGTATTGCTTAAGTTGTACCTTTTCTCCTTTTAATAACCCAACCACAGGTACATTAGATCCATTGAGTTGAATCACAATTTTTGTTTGTGGTATCATTTGTGCTGCTAAGGTGTTAGAAATGTCAACAGGCATAACACAAATAGTTGCATTGGAATCCATTAAATAGTTATGGACATTCTTTCCTAAAATAATCAACATGGTTAGGAAAAGGGAGGTGGTCCTTTTTGCTAGACATGGAATTATTCATACATTGAAATATTAGCCTTAACTCTTTTTAGATCCTCAACCAAATCATAATTCTTATGTTCATCCTTGGCTTCTTGTTGAGATCAAGCTCTTCTAAGTATAGAAGGGGGGTTTGGTAATTATGGGGCAGTTACTTGGGATGACCTGGATTGGTTGTTTGCATTTTCTTCACTAGGAACTCTTCTGTTTGGAGGTGTATAGGAATTTTTCCTTATTTGTTGTTGTGTAGCATTCATAATGTCACTAAGTTTGTAGTAGCAAGTGTTGTGTGGGTTAGGGTCACCTACCATAACTTGTTCTAATAAGGAAACCTCTTCATTTTTTGTCTCATGAGGTATATTAAGGAATATGATAGGGGTTTCCCCATTTTCTTGCCCTTGCGTATTATCACTATACAATACCATGAATTGAGGATAAGTCTTTTCGGAATGTTGCCTCGTATTATGAAGATTACAATAATCATTCTTGATTGATGCACTAGTTTTTTCTGATTGTATAGGGCCTTTATTATTTTTTCTCTTTAGCTCAACCACTTCGTTGGATAGTTTTAGTAGTGAAGTAAGTATTTGGGTCATCTGATCTTGAGTTTGGTTTTGTTGTTCAATAGAATTTGATGTCCCGTTTGGGTTTATAATGGATTGAATCAAGGCTTTTGATTGGTGATCATTCAAATCAGTGTTGGATGGTAAGAATGGAGAGGACATTATGCCTTGAGAGTAATTACTTAAAGGTTGAGTTGGTTGAAATGGAGAAATAGCTTGAGGCATAACATTAGACGTTAGATAAGTTGGTAAGAGTACAAGGTTTGACTGCATAGGGTTACTAACACTCATCATCCAAATTTGGGTTTGGATGCTATTCATAAGGGTTATTTTCTCTAATTCCACAGCTTTTGACATTGCACCTTATATTTCTGTTATGTTGAGATTAGATTTTATGGCATAAGCGAAGAATGGATCGATGATAGAGAGAGAGAAGTTGAGGATACCATCTGGTTGTGGTCGCATTTCATTTAGCACATAGGCAATTTAATAAAGAAATCTAAGATTATAATCCCTAACATTTTCCCCAGGTAGCTTTCTTAGGGTGGTAAAGTTGCTTGATGCAATAGCAGAGCTTGTGAATTTGTCAAATTGATTCAAAAACTTATTTTTGAATTCTTGCCATGTGTTAATAGAGGTGTCAAGAAGTATTAAGAACCATTGGGTTTCTTTGGTCTTAAATGTTGTTACAAATACCCTGCATGCCACATCATTATGTACAATGTTGTAGATCCATAGTAAGGTTTCAAAACATTGTATGTGTTAGTGGGCATCATTTGTAGGGGTTGTAGGATAGAAGAACAAATTCATGTTCTGAAGGGATTTTGGTATGTCATGGTAGTTATGAAAGTTAAAAGAGTTTCTCACTAAAGGAGTTGGAGGTTGATGGGCTACCATCTTAGTCCAAGGTTTGTTAGGAATTGAACTTAGAAAAGGTGGAGCTCGTTGTTTTCTCAATTTAGTATGAGCTCTTAGATGAGATGTTTCATAAAAAGGGTTACTCATAAAACAGGAAATGTAGAATGCTAAGAAACTGTGAAAATTATAGCAAATGGAAGAACATGTGATACTATATATTTTTTATATTTTCTTTTGTTATTTTTTTAAAAGTAAAATTGAAATTGCAAAATTTTTGAAAGTGAATGGAAAGTAAAATTATTTAAATCACCTCAATTAAAATTTATAGAAACAAATTAAAAAAAGGATTGCTAGAATATAAATTTGGAGATTTGAAAATGAAACTAAAATAGAGCAATAAAAATGAAAATAGGGAGGCAAAAACAAAAATAGACAATGCAAATCAACAAGAAAGAATAATAGAAAAAATGATAATTTTTTTAATAAAAAAGAAACATAAAAGAAAAATAAAAAAGGTTGAGAAACTACCCTTCTTTTAGTGCCAAAAAAGTGTTGATGCGTAAATTTTGAACATGCAAACACTTGTGAAAACTCATTTTAGGAGACTATTGCCTAGGGCGCCTAGGGCAATCTTATTGCAATCTCGCAAACTCCAGTACTCCTTGGGACGAATCCATCCATAAATAGAACATGTCTGCCAAGCTAGTGCAAAGATCAATTCTGTTCATTTCGATAGTTTGATACCGGTAATCAACATGAAAGGCCTAGGTTTCGAGTAGCAAAATGGTGGCAAAGGTAATGATAATGGTTGCATTGTTTCTTTTTTGGTGGACGGTGCGGCCAGGAATCATCCCTTTTCTTCTTTTCCATTGCTTCCACACGAAATAGTGGAGGTGAAGAAGAATACTGATGTTGAAAAGGCCAGGGTGCACCAGAGGTTCCTGCAGAGCTCAACTTCGTGCCAAGGGCATCGTGCTATAGTACTACAAAAAAATAGCCCCCGTCTGGTTGCTGCCCACATTGTGACTGATTATCACTTGCTCAAATCAGATTCATTCTTTGTTAGAATTTCAGGTTCTTGCTAACGTAGCCACAAACGTGGTAGTATATTAATGGTCGATATGCTATATTTCATATATTAATGGTCGATATGCTATATTTCATATAATGGTATCATTACAATTATTAAGATGTCCAATGGGTACTTTGTGAAATCTGTGGTATCATTATGATTATGATTATTAAGATGTCCAATGCGTACTTTGTGACAACAAGGCAGATTCAAAATCGAATGGGATATATAATCTAGAGTATAGAAATAACTGTTTATTAATTTGTCAAGTTTAATATATTAATTATTGTTTATTCTAGTTCTTTTACTAATTGTTTATTCTAGTTCTTTTACTAAGAACGAAAAAAAATTAAAAAATTGCATAGCCAACATTGCTGGAGGTAACTTTTATTTCCACTTATTTTGCCCAACACAGTTTTTATATGATTTATTCCGATTTTGAACGATCTAAATTCTACCGGTCCGAAAAGATGTTTTAATCAAAGGTCCAATAACATAATCCAGTAAACTGTTCTTAAAATATTTATGTAGGTCGGTATGCTTGCGAATCTCTGGAGAAGGGACTAATACTTTCGTAATCACACGTTCAAAACTAAACTAATAGAGACAATAAAATTTCAATTTCTATTTTAATTTCAGATTTATAAACTAATAGAGACAATAAAATTTCAATTTCTATTTTAATTTCAGATTTATAAAATTGTGCTCTTCTTCTCAAGGTACCGGAAGATTAAAATTTGTTTATTATCTATCTTTTCTTCTTTTAGCACATCTATTAGAATATTGCAAAAAGCAAGGAATTAAACAAGATCCTCCCCATTTTCATAATGGGTAACAGAAGATATTATCTGCACACAAACCCATACAACAAACCCATACAACAAGTATGCTCTGTACGATTTTCCATTGAATTTATGTACTACGTACAATCTGTAATGAACACAGATTAAGGGAGACAGATTTGGAATATAAAGATGGCCTCATAATAGGCTTTGGGGAGATTTCACAGAGAGAACTTTCTTATCGGCTTAAGCTGATAAATCATGAAAACCATAGGAACCTTTCACCGATAAGCTGATAAATCATGAAAACCATAGGAACCTTTCACCCAAAGCTGCATGCCTGAAGCGTGGTAGATCCATGATTGATGATGAAAGATTTGATCAATGATCTCTAAAGGATCATCTTGTAGAAAAACGTTTCCTGATGATTTGGATTCCCTCTCAAGGTAGCTAATATGCTTAATTTTCGTTTTCTAACTGGATTGGAAAGCTTAATTTCTTTTTAACTGTTCCCAAGATCAACGTCCTTTTACGTAATAGACAAACACCGCACCGACACCCTTAAAACATTTTTTAGCAACTTCAGTAACAGTACTTTTTAATGAATTCAATAACCACCATCCTCTTTTAGCGTTGGACAAGGCATGTATACATATCGTTGACATTATACAATTTCCTGATAAATGGACAAGGCATGTATACATATCGTTCACATTATACAATTTCCTGATAAATCCACAAGTCCACAAGTGGGGCCGAGTTATATTTAAAAGTTGGCATGTTTCATGAATGAATCCGGATAAATCACCAGGCCAGTTATATTTAAAAGTCGCAAAAATATTACTAAATTTATTGACTTCTTTTTAGATATAAGATTTATTATAAAACTTGTGTTTACCCAACTCGGGCCCACAAAATTTTTTAGCACTAATCGGTAATTTATCATCTTAGAAAACTATGCTTCAGATATACAAGAATGTTTTAAATCATGTGCAGAAGTATACTTGATGTTAATGGCATGAAGAGCATACACAGAAATTACGAATTCATGAGAGATTTTCAGATTCTGTGCCCCATGCAAATAGTCGAGAGGGCAAATGTTTTGCCCGTGAAATTTCATGTCCAATTAAAAATTGTCAATGTCACATCGTTATCCCATAGCAAGGATCCTTCTTTTGTCTTAAGAGTAACTTTATCACCCCAGCCATTGCTAAATGCTAACAAAGCTTTATTAGGCAATTTGAATTTGAATTTTCCTCCAACAACATATAAGAGGAAACAACAATCGGAAATTTGAATGAATATAGGGATAGCCCAATAAAATTAGGATAACTCAGCCAGTTGGAGAAGCCAACACTTTATTGAGCATGGCAGCGGCATAAGGGTCTTTAGATGAACAAAAGTTTAACAATTTTCAAGTGGTTGTGTTTAGGCTAGAACTCAGATCTTATGACTTCAAAAATAAACACATTAAGATCAATCCAAGTAATAGTTCCTATGAAAGCCCTTAAGATCAGTCAAACATAATTTAAATTTGAATATAAAACTTAACAACTTTTTGAAATCATAGTTTTCCTATTAAGTTTATGATAACATTTATAGATTAAGAAAAGTATCCAAACCATTTGGAAACTAGAAACTAGAAATCTTGAGTACATCTAGGAAATCACAAAGGATTTGTCGAACGGTTACAAAGCCTTACCATATTTTTGAAAAGATTGAGGAACTGATGGTGAAACTCAAATCCTTTTGGACATTACATTGATGGTTCTATGATTTATTTGAAAGGTAGAACAAGTGGCTGCCTTTGATTGAAGTTTTATCTCAATATCTATCACAATTTGGGAGAAATCCACTCCACAATTTTGTAGATTTTTTTAGTCTTGAAATTTCACCAGAACAAATAATAGTCAATGATTAGATCATTTCTCTCTCATCTCTCAAAGTTATCAACTCTCAAATTTGCACTACTAGAATCACTAAGATTTTTAATAGATTGGAAAAAATATAACATAACTTCAACTTTTGGATATCTTTTGTAGTACTTTCTTTCTCTAAATTGTAGAGAAATTCCTAAGCTTTCCAAAAATACAAGTTTTATTAGCTGATTCATTAAAAATTTGAGATAACTAAGTAATTCCCTTTTTACCTACAATTCCTTGACTTGGTATCAATATTATTGTTGCAATGTCCCAAGTAAATATTATCATATTATAGTATGGATGGAAGCTCATTTTCTATGTTTTTCATGTCTCATTTCCTATTTCTCATTTTATGTTTCATGTTGTATATTTTAATTTATGTTGCAATGCAAGGTTTGACTCACATATGTAAAATTTTCTTGAAATGAAAATTTTCAAATGTAAGCCTTTATAGTGCCAAAACATGCCTAAATGAAAAACTTTGAGCCAACCTTGTCTATAAATATAGTCTCTCACAAATTTTCCTAGATTTCACAATTCTCTCTCAAATGCTCAATCTCATAAGCACAATTCTCAATCTTACAATTAGAACCTTCAATTTCTCAACCTCTATTCAATATCTTGCTCATTGTGAGTTCAATTTTCGTTTAAGATTGTCAATTTCATCAAAGTTCTCTAGCAAAGCATCAAAGATAAAAAAGATAAGTATAAATCTTATTCTCAAAATAATGAATATGATCAAAGCATTATGCTTTTGTGATTGATGAGTCATAAATTTGCTGGCTGTGATATCGCAGCCATGATATATCAGCCCTGTTGTATCAGTAGCTAAGATATCGTAGCGGCCGCGATATTGTAGCTGCGATATTGCATACCTAGGATCTAAGCTTGGGAATCCTAGTGGTAGCCATGCACGAGGTCCAAGATGTGTACGGTTGATCAAGGAATTGGTTGCTCATTGCACTTAGGCTAGATTAGATTCTCTTACCCTTTTCCTCCTAGCTTAGATTAGTTAATCTTACATTCCACTGCCTTCAGGAGTAGTGTTAGAATTAGGAACATATCATACACCTCATCTGGACTAAACAATATGTGACAAATATAATACTGGTCTAGGTGGAAAGATAGCGAACTTTGACCTAAGGATAACTGTCTAGGTGCCACAACTAGTCCATCTGCGGAGTTCGACTGGATCGCACGTGCTACGCTCATTTCGTATGGTTGAGTGTAGGGGTACCTCGCCACTTATCAGTGATGTTTTTAGATTTGAAGATGAATTTATATGAATATTTAGCTTTCACAAGTTGCTTATTCATCTTATAGAATAAATTTTGCAATTTTCCCAATTCTTTTCACAAATCTAAATGTATATTCTTCTTTGTAGTATTAAAGCAATCAAAATCTTCCAATCTCAAACTAAAATGACATGAAAATCATTATATTGTAGCATTTGGAATTTTTAATTCTTTGCCTATTTCTCTACATCAATTCTTCTTGTGCAATGTTAAATTTTTAAATAGCTACATCAAAATTACATTTGGAACATCAAAACTTTTACTTGTGCACACACTAATGATGATCTCAAAGCTCCAAGGTTCAAATATTTGGAAAATTGATGTAACAAAGCTACTTTTCATATTCCAAAGCTAAAAGGTTTAAGATACATCCACAACTATCTATAATTATCCTCAATTTTTTAGATTCTTACATGCAAATTCTTACTATTTACATTTCTATTTAAATATCCTCATCTCTCTTACTTTTCACATAAGCTCACATCTTCTCTCATCAAAGCCAAAAGAAATCCTAAGATCTATCATTCTTAAAGCCTTTCAAGATAATCTTTAGATCTTTCAAGCTATTTAAAGTTAGTTCTAACTTAAAATCTATTTAAAATGAGTAAAGATATTTCAAAGTGCATAATAATCTTCAATGAAAGCCAAGACTTCACCTGCTAGACAAAGCTTATGAAGACTTTACTCTAGATGAATGAGCATTGGGACATTATGGACCATGGATATCAAGAATTTGCAAATCTAAATGCTTTGAATAGAAAGCAAAAGAGAAAGCATCAAGAAGATAGAAGGAAGGACACCTTAGCAAAGATTATTGTTTGCACATTAGTTTCAAAAGCTATTGGTTTAAGAATCATAGACATGCCAAATGCTAAAGAAACTTGGGATGTACTACATCAAGAATATAAAGGAGCTTTCATCACAAACATTCAAATCAAGAAATTGAGGTCTAGACAAGAATTTGAAGATCTTATAATTAGTAGAGATGAAAACATTGAAGAATTCTTTGCTAAGATGTATTCTTGCATAATAATCGAGATGCATATGGATGTCAATATACTAAAAGACAAAAGTTAGATAAAATCATTCATGTTCTATATAATTATGGAAGGTTCAAACATACTATGATGAATATAGTTCAAAATAAAGACTTAGATTATATTACAATTGATAAATTAGTGTCTCAAGTTAGAATTTTAGATGATTTAAAAAGGAGAGAAAATCAAAGCCAAAATAAACAATTTTATTTTCTAAGAAATAATAGAGGAAGAGGTAGAGGTAGAAGTTCAAATTTTAAAGATGAAAGAACTTAAGATTCACATCAAAATCTAAATTCCAAATTTGAAAGTTTAATATGAAGAAGTAATTTCAAAGGAGGAAGAGGCCAAAGAGGAGGAAGATTTAACTTCACTCCAAGAAATCAGCATGAAGCATCATCATCAAATATTCCATAGCACAAACATTGCAAGAAGAAAGGACATTATGAAAATAAATGCTAGTGGAAGGTAGGGTTCACTTCCTACAGTCCAAATGATTCATCAAAGCCTAGTGAAGACTCTTCTGAACTGCAAAGAAACTCTCGAGAATTACAAGATTAATAAAAAGGTAAAGATTCAAACTTCAATTTTGCTACATACCAAATGATCAAAGAAGTTACTCCTCATACATGAATCATAGATAGTGGTTGTTCAAATCATATGATTCCATTTAAAAATAATTTTATTAGTTATACTCCAAGTAGTACTATTGGAAGAATTAAGGTAGGAAATGGTGCAAGTGTAAAGATAGAAATAATTCGTAATGTAATGCTTACATTTCCTAATGGACACAAAATTAATGTACATGATGTTTACTATGTTTCTCAGTTATCAAGTTCATTGTCATCAATTGGTCATATTGTTAGTAGAGGAAATCAAGTGATTTTTCATGATGATCTATGTACTACTTCCAGTGGTGATTTTATTATTGCAAAACTAAAAATATGGAACAATCACATTTAATGTTTGGAAGTAAAGTCTTGAAAAGGTGCTAAACGTTTAAATACTCATACTTGTCAATCAAATTCTTCTCATGAATTTCTCCCAAGATTATGGCATTAGAGGTTAGGTCATGCCTCCTACCTCAACATTGAGAAGTCAATCAAGAATGATATTATCACATCCCCATTTGCAAATGGTGCTTTTGAATAATGAAGATGGTGCCTCTTTGATGAGTGGCGAGGTATCCCAACACTCAACCATACGAATACAAGCATTACATGCATGATATAGTCGAAATTTGTAGACTAAGTGCCTACACGCCTTATGGAACACTTAAGGTTAATCATTCATTGTCTTCTTAGGCTTACGTGTAGTTGTCACGGTTGTATGGTTAAGTAAGTCTGAGGTATATGATTTTTATATCTTTTCTGTTTTATCTCTTATGCTAATGAGGTGAAGGGTGAAGAGACTAATTAACTAACTTTAACTAACTAACTAAGCCTAAATTAACCTAGCATCAGCATCCATTCCCACTTACCATTCACACCCTGAATCAATATAACCTTGGTTACCAAACACTAGTCGTTGCTGGGATCACCAAGCGTAACGCACATGCTCAAAGCAGTCATACTGAGGCACTTAACTAGGAGAGAAGGGTTGAGAGATTTAATGAACTAATAAAGCATTTAAATGATGAATAATAAAAGATAATAAATAAAATCTTAATTAGCCTATTCCATGCACTACAAGGTTTATCTAAAAGGTTTGTCTTTATTGCCATACACAAACTTGTGTTCAGGTACAATATTTTCTCAAATAAAGATCCATTCACTTTGGAGTTCCTACTGTGGGCACATGGAAATTAATCTATCTCTAGAGAGGGAAAACTACCAGAGTTTCACTATGGTCTAGGCCTAGATGAGAAAAAAGGGAGAGCCACCTCTTATTTAGAGACTTGGCGGTGCACCGCGATATCACCGGGGACGATGTGATATTGCATACGCGATATCATGAGGGATGCGATATTGCGGCGGCTACGATATCGCATACACGATATTGCGGCCCATGCGATATTGCATCCCATCATACCCCCATGACTAAATGAAAACTCGTCCTTGAGTTCCTTACAATTATATCGAGAAGGTATGGTATTATTGACTTAAATTAAACTAATGGGATGACATGTGAACGGATCATCATTACAAGATAAGACAAAACTGGTGTTCATGACAACAAGAGTGAACACCTTATTACATTAACATTAGGCCTCATTTGGTAGCTGAGGAAGAGAAAGAGAGAGAGAAAGAAGTTTGTTGCTGCCAATGCCAATATTGCACCTTTCATTGTCTATCCGTAAGTGCACCATTGATCTTGCTCCTTGCATAGCTGATACCTTGCCTCAGTGAAAGGTCAATTGGCTAGGTTATGGTATGGCTAATTGCAGATCTAGAGATGTATTACTGGTGAATACTGAATGTGTAGGGGCTAGGAGAAAATCAAAAAAATTGGGCCCCTATACGCCCATGAATAATCATGAACCTCCGATAACGAGAGAATGGAAAAAGAAAAACAACAAGAAAGAGGAAGAAAAAGAGATAACTAGGACGTTGATGAAATGGATGTCAAGATGGAAATGAACAAAACAAAATGAATTAATAGATGCACCAAATAATAGTGCTAGTGGATCCTCCCCAAAGCAGGCTCATGCCTTGAATGCCCTGACAAACCCATATTCAAACAGTCCGTAGGCTCTAGGAATGTCCTTTGGAACAAGAGTTAAAGTCTTAACCGTAAGAATTTACCAAAAATAAAACAATGCATGAACCAAAATATACACTAATGATACAACCGGTAATGAGGTGAACAATGGAGAGAAGGATGGAGAGAAGAGAATGGAATGGAATCTTAAGAATAAGGTAGTGTATAGCCCCTTGTGTGTGTCATGGTTAATATAACTTGGTAAATCTCATTCCAACTCCAACCTCAAACAAACCACATCCAGTGATTTTGCATCAATGCATTCAGCCAATCCATCCTTTGGAATAACAATAATGCCTTCCCCAAGAGCTGCCACCATTTTGATAAAACGAATGAGGAGAGAATGGGAAGCGACGATGGCCTTAGTTAGAGGAAACATTTTTATTTTAGTTCCATAACTAGTGCTTGTAGCCCAAGGAATTATTTTTTCTAAGGGGTGTGCTTTGAATTCTTACTCTTTTTTTATGTGTTTATGCGTAAGAACCACACCATGCAAAGACTTCTTATTTGTATTTGCTCAGCTTCCTGATAAGTGAGTGACATTGGAATGGTAAGAAAACTCAAGAAGAAAACATCCAAGAACCCAAGAGAATGGCCAACATGAATGCATCAAGTTTCCTTGAAGTCACACCCTTTCAATTCTTAAGTCCTTCCTTAGTTTGAGAAATGCCTAATCACCGATTCATTAATGTTCTTATTAGAAAGGGATTGTACATTTCCAATCCAAGAGAGACCATAGAATTTTTTGGATGAATGGATGAAGTGAACTCATTGCCTGTTCGATCAAAAGAAACATACCATAGTATCAACATCGTAACTTAAAGGTAAAAACCAAACATTAGCAATCAAATAGAAAAATAGTTCATACCATCATGAAGAACACTTATTGGGTGACAAACTTATAGGATGGATAAAACACACACAAACACACACAAAAAATGAAAAAGGATTATGATGTTGTAAAACAAAAATAAGAAAAGTTAAAGAAATTTGTAAAACAAAAATGTGAAAAATAAAAATGTGTTAAAAAAACATGTAAAACAATGTGTAAAACAAAAACATGTAAAAGAACTAAGGGCCTCCAATGATCAGCATAGGTGGCCATCTCCCCCATGGCTGAATGGAAAGGGAGAGATATGAAATAAAGAGCGAGGTTGCCCGATAGCACAGCTGTAATTTGTACTAACTATTTTTGGTTCACAGAAGGGTTTTGTTTGTTGCACATTAACCAATAACCTCTTATCCAAGCTTTCAAGCTTGTATATCGTCATGTCTCCAGACGGGAAGGTTGTATGAATAATATAGGGTCCTTCCCACAATGTTTGAAATTTTGTATGCTGTGGTACATACATGGGATTCTAGTAAAGGACCTTGTCTCCTGGTTGGTACCTAAACCTTCAAATTCTTAAGTCATAATGTTGTTTATTATGTGCCTTGTGCAACTCATTTAATGATAGAGCAACCAATCTATTCTTGTCTAGCACGCTTAGAGTTTCCAATCTTTGTTTTTGTGCTAGGCTAAGGTCAAGGTGAAGGTTGCAAGCCATGGATAGTGTATGGAGCACATTCTTTATAGGGAGCTTTGGCAGTTTTCCATATACTAACTCATAGGGAGACTAGCTTGTAGGGAGTTTCCAAGTGGAGTGGTACGCTCAGAGAGTGTTGTTCAATTTTGTGCTCCAATCTTGCCTAAATTTGCTAATTGTTCTCATTAATATTCTCGTAATCTCCCAATTAGTAACCTCAGCTTAGCCATTAGCTTGGAGGTGGTAAGGTGTGATCAATTTATGTTCAACTCCTAAGCGTTGCATCAATTTGTGAAAGGTTGCACCCATAAAATGTGTCCCATTATCAGAGATGAGTGCACGCGGCACACCAAATCTATTTTATGATTTGTTCTTGTACAAATCATGTAGCTATAGATGATGTGCAATTTTTTACAGTAGCTGCTTCAGCCCATTTGATTAAATAGTCAACAACAACAATGATATATGCTTTTCCATTGGACATTGGTGTAATGGACCCCATAAAATCTATTCCCCAGATATTGAAGGGTTCCAAAGGTTGAATCCATTGTTATGGATTCTTCATTCTAAAAGTAATTCCACCATCATGTTGGTAGCCTTCACAGAATTGGAAAAAATGATGGGCATCCCAAAATAGTATTGGACAGTAATATCCTGTAAGTAGGATCTTGGTAGCTATTCATCTCCCGGTATAGTGACCCCCACAGGGGCCCTCATGAGCATCCTGGAGAACTTTTAATTGATCCTCATCAGGCACACACCATCGAACCAAGCCATCAGGACAGACTTTATAGAGTTATCCCTTGATTTCCATGAAGTACTTGGTTTTGTGAAGAAATTGTTGTTTCTTCCTAAAGTCCAACCCCTGTGGTGTTTTTTGGGAAAGGAGATAAGTAAGAATGCTACTATACCAATTTGTTTTTGTGGGTTGGTTATTCACTACATCAGCAAAGAGGGTTTCATTAGGAAAATGATCAAATACGGGATATTCGTCTTCTTTGCTATCCTAACACAACCGAGATAAATGATCTATGACTACATTATCGATGCCTTTGTGGTCTACTATTGTTAAATCAAACTGCTAAAGGATTACCATCCAATGTATGATACGTGGGCTAACCATTGGCTCGTTCATGAGGAACCTAATTGCACTATTATCCGTAAGGATGTATACTTTGTAGCCTAATACATAGTGCCTAAATTTGTTTAGTGCAAACACTACATCCATTAATTCCTTTTCCATAGTTTTGTAGTTGAGTTGTGCACCAGTGATACTCTTACTGGCACAATGGATGTAATAAGGTCACTTTTGTTCATCTAATTGTGTCAGTACAGCTTCTAAGGCATAATTAGATGTGTCGGTCATGATATGGAATGATCTGGACCAGTTAGGGGCTTTTAGAATAGGGGTTTCCTCAAGCCTTTATTTTAAAGTTTGGAATGCTCATTCACATTCCCTAGTCCATTCAAAGGGTGCATCTTTTTTTGTTAGTTCTACCAATGGTTTGGCAATCTTGAAGAAGTTTTCAATAAATATCCTGCAGTAGCTAGTGTGTCCAAGGAATGACCGAATATCTTTGATCATTCTGGTTGGCGAGTGATTCCTTGGATGATCCTAACTTTTTCTGGGTCTACCTCTATTCCTGATTGTGAAACCTTATGCCCTAATACTATGCCCTCTTGAACCATCAAATGTCTTTTCTGCTAGTTAAGCTTTAGGTTGGGTTTAACGCATCATTTCAGCACTTGCTCTAACTAGTCTAGGGCTTGATCAAATCTTGACCCACAAGTGGAGAAGTCATCCATAAAGACTTCTACTCTATTATCAATTTGTTGTTGAAATTTCTTAGAACTAATCATTGAAACGTGGTAGGGATATTACACAAGCCAAATGGCATTTGTATATATGGAAACGTTCCCCAAGGACTAGTGGACGTTGTTTTGGCTTGATCTTCTGGTGTGATCTGTATTTGGTTGTACCCACTATAAACTTCTAGAAAACTGTAATAGCGATGCCATGCTATAGTGTCTAAGACTTGGTTAACAAATGGCAATGGAAGTGATCCTTGAATGTTGCTATATTTAATAGCCTAAAATCTATGCATACCCTCCATTTGCCTCCTTTTTTGGATACGATTACTAGAGGACTAACCCATTCGCTATCAGCAATGGGATAAATGAACCTAGCCTTGAGAAGTTGCTCTATTTCTTCTTTCACTATTTGTTTCAACTTTGGGTTCAATCATCTCTGTGGTTTTTTTCAAGGCTTCATGGAGGAGTCTCTGTAAATCCAATGCTAGCATATCCTAGGATCTATTCCAGTTAATTCAGGGTATGACTAGGCAAAGGCTGTTGACCATTTATTTATCACCTTCAGCAAACTCTCTTTTTGTTTGGGGACAAGCTTTGCATTGATGATTACCAGTTTTCCATGTTTTAGGGTTATGTATTCCAGATCGGTGGGCAAAGGTTTTAAATCTAGGGGCTTTTTTTAAAACTTCTTAGAAATCTCCAACTTCCCCTAGTTAATGTTTTCAGGGTTGAGGGCTAGAAGTTGGCAATAGACTTGCTCAAGTGCATCCATTCTTTCAATGTAAGCACTAGTGATCCCCTTAGTTAGTTCCATGCATGTCATTGAATTTCTCTCTTGGTCATCCATCAACCACTGGGTGTTTTCTTGTCACGTGGCTATTACATATAGGCACTTTTGTATGTCAATGTCTTGTGCACACTGATTACATGCAGGCAATGTTAAAATCTGCATTACCCATGATTTCTGCATGCAATGGCACCCTATGTCACTATATGCAATGCATGGAACTTTCTTCTTCTCAATCTTTCCAAAAGTATTTTTCTTAGACATTTCTAGGGAAAGATTGCGGATTCCTAGGCATGCATCTTTTGTGCTCAGCCATGCCCTTCCCATTATTATCGAGAAGTCCCCTTTCTCATTGTTTATTTATATCACCAGGAAATCAAATCAATATGACAAACCACATATGGTGGTAACAATGTCCTTAACCTATCCCAAAGAAATAGTGATGGACTGGTCAGCCATCTCTAAGCAAATATTTCTCTTCTTGAGTGGAGGTAGGTTCCAGGTTTAATACAATTCTTGTGAAATTAAGTTGACTCGAGAGCCTAAGTCAAGAAGAGCCTTATGAGATTCATTCCTAACAAATTGGAGATAAATTAGGGGGCTTCCAGGATTAGAAAATTTCTTGGGAAGGTGGCCCACCTTAATCCAGTTGGTAATGGTATGTGTTAACATAACCATGTGCATTGGCCTCAATTTTTGGGTTGAAGGAGGTCCTGAAACCTTATTTGGTATGGAGGTGTTTAGATGCTCAACCGCTTGTGAAGGTGAGGGCTTGGTTAGATTTTTGGTTCTAAAGAAAGGTCTTTTTGGCATATGATTGTTAGAATCAACTAAGAATTGAGGATTGGGAGCCCTTGTGATATTGGGTTGTTGCAGTTGAGTGGGAAATACCCTTGGCATTGTTGGAGTGGTTGGTAGTGGAGCTACTAGCGTAAGAGATGCGGATGGATTCGGAGGATAGTATGGGTATGGAGCATCTCCTAGAGGATAAGGAGTCCTAAAATACTCTTGAACCTGGTAGTAACATGGTGGGGTTATGTGACCCATAGAGTCACTTCGAGAAATCGACTACTACACATAATAACCATAAGGATCAGGTTATCGGTAAGGGTATTTTTGTCTCAACGATGGCATCCCCCACGACTATGGGTGTTGCCATTACTAATGTTGCCTGATGGGTTGTGGTGGAGTTCCACTTGGATAGTACATTAACAGTTGGTGGAACTATCTTAGGTTACCTTGGGGATAAGGTAACCTTTGGGGTGTTTCTCATTTGTTAAGTCTTGGGTTAAGTGCATACATCCCAGACTCTTGTAGATGTGAGATGATTGGACAACATCCCTTAGGATGGTCATATTGGCAGATCTCACATCCATCGTCATTGTCTATGTCAAAATCCACAACCTCATCAAAGATAGTTATTTTCCCTTTACCCTTGTCATGTGCAGGGCTTGAATCTCTCCGCTTTTTCTTGTCTTGTTCACTATCTTGTTCCAGCTTAGACTCCTCTATGATTTTTAGGATAGTTTCAAGTCTAGAGTCTAAGGAATCCCAAAATTGATCCACCTTAACTGATACTTTGGTTGTTAACTTCTGGAGTGGTAAGCTTTTTCTGTTCACCAACTCTTTGAGTGGTGACTCATCCTCCTCATCACAAAATCTTACTCCCTTCTTCTAAAGGGAAGGATCACGATTATATTCTTCCATACTTTCTCTTTTTTGTAGCTCCCCTTCTTCTTTGGCTACTTGCTCCAACAATTGATGAATTTCATGGACTCTAAGTTCTGATAGTCTCCCTTGGGCATAAGTCCCAAGGATCCTCCTAGTCTCATGTCTTAACCCATCTACAAGGTGGCGAAGTTGGTCCCGTTATGTGTAACCATGACCTGGGAAATGATGTAACATTGCATAGTATTGGCCCATGGTAGCATCCAAGGGTTCATGAGTACCTTGCTTTCATCCTTGGATTTGCTTACGCAAATTAGACACTCTCGAGTATGTTTGATATTTATCGTTGAACAATTCTAACATCGTACTCCACCTCCTAATGGTTTCCAGTTCTAAGGGCCAGTATCAACTCTCTACTTCCTTAATGAGTATCCTAGGAAATAACTTTTGTTTCTACCACTTATTCTCTATGTTTTTCTAGGCACAAACATCATGGAATTCCTATAAAGTATGTTGCGGATCAGTGTTGTATCCCCCTTCGAAGCATGAGATATTATTCATGTCTAAGCGTTTGATTTGACTATCTCTTTGATGCTTTGTTGGTATTCTTACTACCTCTGTTATATCGAGCATACTTCGGGTTGCAAGTAGGGGCTCGTTATGATCATCTCTTTCATAACGTCTATGGTGTCTACGTTGTTCCCTACTTGTCCTTCATTCATGCCCTTGTCCTCACTCTTGACTCTCTCATTGAGGTATCTCATTTTGCCTACCTCTATCCTCACCATTATGCTCTTGATGGCTATGCCCATATGTGGAAGGAGAGGCTGAGTGATGTGATGAAGGGGAAGAAGAAGAAGAACCATTTCCATGATAATGCTTCTTACCTTCTCTTTTGCTGCTATGGCCCTGATCATGATCATGATCTAAGTCCCCATCCTTGTTATGTGTTGTTGTTTTCTCAGTGAATAGTTGGCGTTCACAGGGATTAGAACTAGTGTTATGTATTGTGGAGTGTAAGTTTTGATACCCCACCTCCTCACCATCATTAGAAAGGAGAACACCATTTGATAGAGGACTTGTTATAATGGGTTCATCATCTCTAATTTTACTTAGGACTTGCGGGACCCCTTTTCCCTTCAACAATGTATGATGGCTCTCCTGTCGTGAGTCCTTGATACATTGTATAGCTGTGGGATGATAATCCCTTATATCAAAATCACCTATAACATATTCAGCATAGAGCTGTGTCATGCCGATCTATGCAAGAGCATAGAGAAGCATGTTTGGGACTAACCAATCTGGAGTTAACATGATGTTACCTTGCAGGTCTTTCCATCGTAGCTATTCGTCTTGATGGAGGATAAAGGTAAAATTTGGTATGTACTCATCGGGATGAGTATATACCACTCAGTATTATTGAGGAACTGATAGATTTTGGTTATGTGTTTGATGTTGCAAATTGTTTCTAGTATAATCCTTAGGTGGTGAATTGCTCTTGTTAGAAGAAGGCATTGTTATTTGATTCAGTGTGCTATTTAACCATTATATAATTTTTTGTTTAATTAACCCTAAGGGTTCATTTAAGCTCCCAACGATGTGAGCGATCTCCTCTGTTCTACGTAGCGCACAAACACTTAGTCCCTGGCAACAGTGCCAATGATGAGTGGTGAGGTATCCCAATAGTCAACCATATGAATACGAGCGTTACACATGCGATTTGGTTGAACTCCGTAGAATAAGTGCCTACATGCCTTATGGAATACTTAAGGTTAATCATTCGTTGTCTTTTCAGACTTACTTGTAGTTGTCACAGTTGTATGGTTATGTAAGTCTAGGGTATATGATTTTTATATCTTTTCTATTTTATCTCTTATGCTAATGAGGTGAAGGGTGAAGAGACTAATTAACTAACTTTAACTAACTAACTAAGCCTAAATTAACCTAGCATCAACATCCATTCCCACTTACCATTCACACCCTAAACCAATGCAACCTTGGTTACCAAATGCTAGTCATTGTTGGGATTACCAAGTGTAACGCATGTGCTCGAAGCAGTTGTATTGAGGCACTTAACTAGGAGAGAAGGGTTGAGAGATTTAACGAACTAATAAAGCATTTAAATGAAGAATAATAAATAACAATAAATAAAATCCTAATTAGCCTATTCCATGCACTGCAAGGTTTATCCAAGAAGTTCATCTTTATTTCCATACACAAACTTGTGTTTAGGTACAATATTTGCTCAAATAAAGATCCGTTCACTTTGGAGTTCCTATTGCGGGCACATGGAAAGTAATCTATCTTTGGAGAGGAAAAACTGCCAAAGTTTTGCTATGGTCTAGGCCTAGATGAGAAACAAGGGAGAGCCGCCTTTTATTTATAGACTTGGCGGCACACCGTCATATCATGGGGGTGACACAATATTACGAGGGATGCGATATCGTGGCATCTGCAATATCGCATACGCGATATCACGGCCCATGTGATATTGCGTCCCATCACTCTTCATAAAAAATATTATCATTATCATAACAAGATCCAAAATTGTGTATTGTAATTGAGACCTGAAAGGATGCATTGTAATAATGGATGTGTCTCTTGAGATGGCCTTTGGGGGTTTAACCTAAGGCATTTATACTCAGGCTTAGATATCATCCCAACATGGAGTGGTGGAGTTGGTAAAGGTGACTAATGGATGCTAGGTAAAGTGGAACAGGAGGTAGACTAGCCATCACTTGTAGCCAATTATAGGATTAACTATGGTGGCAATGCTGGATTGCCTCTAAGGGATAGATGCTAAAGGAAGAAAACCCCAACGAACATCCTCAAAGAATGATCTAGATACTCCATTCCATATCAATAAAGCATTCTTTTCTTTCTCTTCCTACATTTTCCCTATTATTTTTATTACACATAATGTCAAATGTTACATGTATTTGACATTTTGTATATTGTCTTCTTATGCATAATGTCTAATATAACATATATTTGACATTTTCCATGACATTTGGGGATGGGATGTCATAATTGATATCAAAGCAAACCACAAATCAAGGGACATGCAAAATCATGGGTCGACCACAACATGAACTTGATGATGAACCATGAAGCCACCACATAGGAAAATTCATTGATTATCACTGGATGCACCATATTTTTGAGATGTAAGCCAAAAAATACCTTTCCATTGATTTCATGAATAATGAATTAGACGTCTGCAAAAGACATAGATCCCAATAATCAACAAAATTCTTTCATGGATATCATTGATCGATGAATATTTGATTATTTTTCATCAAGATTCATCATTTGTAAGAGATGTTGGTAAGACAAGAATACACCAATCTAGGTAACTCCTACCCATTACTATAAATATTAATTCATTAAGGTCATTATTAAATTTCTCCCAAAAAGTTAGTAACCATGACTTGAATTGATCTTTTTTTGATGAAAGTTATTATCCTAAGCATTTAACCCTTGAAACTTGGCTTTATTCACTGATGAGTCCTATTTAGATATGCTCCGTTATCAAATACACAATATCGGATACCCAATATCGGTCCCCAAGATGCAATGTTGAATATCCGATATCACAGGGTATATGCTAGGCTATAAATATAGGACTTTGACACATGATTTTTATTATTAGTTTTTTACAGAGTAATGAAGTTCTTGTATTTTATTTATATGTGGTTGAGGACCTATTGTGTATATTTTTATTTTTACATAAAATCAGTAGAGCATTTGTTGAATTCCTATGAATTTGATTTGTGCATTTTGACTACTTTGCAAATATAATTTCCTATGTGTGCATTGATAATGCCCCATGCCTAGCATGGGTGAGGTTGACCTCAACAATTAGCCCGTAAACTACAAATTACATGCATGTGTAAGGAGAAAAAAAATCATGAAATTTTAAAAAGAAATGCAATATATGATGAATCAAAAATATCACAAAACAAAGAAATAAAAATTTGAAAGTAAATTATAATGATCTAAACATGATTAAATTAACCAAATAATCAAAAGAGACACTGATGTGAGCCATCCAAAACATCATTAAAATCTAAATATATATCTTATTATTATTTTAACTAAGATCTATAGATATATATGTAATGATATATATATGTAGATGATGGGACGTGATATCGCATGGGCCATGATATCACTTACACAATATCGCGTCTACCACGATATTGCGTCATCCCTTGCAATATCGCGTACACAATATTGCAGTCTGCCACCATTTCTATAAATAAGAAGCAGCTCTCCCTTGTTTCTCCATCTAGATCTAGACCCTGAGAAAAAATCTAGTAGTTTTACCTCTCTAGAGATAGAATAATTTCCATGTGCCTCTAGTAGGAGCTCCAAAGTGAACAGATCTTTATTCGAGCAAATATTGTACCTGAACACAAGTTTGTGTACAGAAATAAAGACAAACTATTGGATAAACCTTGCAATGCATGGACTAGGCTAAATAGGACTTTATTTATTATTATTTATTGTTCATCATTTAAATTCTTTCTTAGTCAATTAAATCTTTCTCAACCCTTCTCCCATAGTTAAGTGCATTTAGTATGACCACTTCGAGCACATGCATTACGCTTGGTGATCCTAGTAACAAATAGCGTTTGGTAATCAAGGTTGCATTGGTTTATGGTGTGAATGGTAAGTGGGAANTAACACTCGTATTCATATGGTTGAGTGTAGGGGTACCTCGCCACTCATCATTGGCATCATTGCCAGGGACTAAGTTGTTTGTGCGCTAAGTGGAACATAGGAAATTATCCACATCGTTGGGAGCTTAAAAAAAACCTTAGGGTTAATTAAATAAACAAAATTATATAATGGTTAATCAACACACTAGATAAGACACAATGTCTTCTTCTTATCATAAAAGCACTTCATTGCTTAGGCATCACACAAGAGACCGTCGGTAGTCTAACACACGTAGCTATGAACTGCCAATTCCTCAACAATATTGGGTGATGTATATCCATCCTGATGAGTACATATCAGATTTTACTTTTATCCTCCATCAGGATGAACAACTACATTGGTGTGATTTGCAAGGTAACATAGTGTTGCCCCTAGATTGTGCAATCCCCAACATACTCCTTTGTGCACTTGCACAAATAGGCATGACATAGCTATACACTAAATACGTTGCATGTGATTACAGCATAAAGGACTACCATCCCATAGAAGTGCAATGTTTAAGGGACTTGCAGCAGGAGAGCCATGATATATTGTTGAAGGGTAAAGGGGTCGCACATGTCCTAAGAGAAATTGGAGATGGTGAACCAATTATAATAGGTTTTCCATCAAATGATGTTCCCCCTTCTAACAATAGTGAGAAGGTGGGATATCAGAACCTATAATCCATGACACACAAACCTAGTTTTGATCACCATGAATACCAAGTGTTCATCAAGGAAACAAAAACACATGACAAGGATTGGCACTCGGATCTTCATCACGATCGGGTCCGTAGCCACAGAAGAGAAGATAAGAAACATCGTCATGGGGATGGTTCCCCTTATTCTTTCTCTTCATCACACCATTCAACCTCTTCTTCCACATTAGGACATAATCACAAATATCATAATGGTGAGGATAAGGGTAAGCAAAATGAGAGACCCCGATGAGAGAGTTGAGAGTGAGTACCAGAACATTCAAGAGAATCTAGTCATGAAAGAAGGGAAAGTAGGGAACCACGTAGGAACCATAGATGCCATGAAAGAGATGACAATGATGAACCCCTACTAGCAACCCAGAGTATGTTAGACATCACAGAGGCTGTGAGGATACCTACAAGGCATCAAAAAGATAGTTGAATCAAGAGATTAGATATGAATAATATCCCACACTTCGAAGGGGGATACAACGTTGATCCGTAGGATTACTTACAGGCAATTCATGATGTCTACACCTTGCAAAATATCAAAAATGAGTGGCAAAAATTAAAGTTATTTCCTAGGACACTCATAAAAGAACCAAAGAGTTGGTACCAATCCTTAGAGCCAAAAACCATTAGGAGATGGAGTACGATGTTAGAGTTATTTAATGATAAATACCAAACATGCTCCAGAGTGTCCAACTTGTGTAAGTAGATCCAGGGATGGAAGCAAGGTAATCAAAAACCCTTGGATGCTACCATGGGCCAATACTATGAATTGCTACATCATTTTCCAAGCCATGGTTATTCACAATGGGATCAACTCCACCATGTCGTAGATGGGCTAAGACATGAACCTAGGAGAACCCTTGGGACATATTCCCAAGGGAGATTATCTAAACTTAGATCCCATGAAATTCATTGATTGTTGGAGCAAGTAGCTAAAGAAGAAGGGGAGATATGGAAAAGAGAAAGCATGGAAGAATATAACCACCACCCTTCCCTTCAAAAGAAGAGAGTGTGATTCTGTGAGGAAGAGGATGAGTCACCACTCGATGAGTTGGTGAATAGAAAAACCTTGTCACTTCAAAAGCTAACAACTAAAGTATTGGCTAAGGTAGATGAAATATGAAGCTCCTTAGATAGAAAAATTGAAACTATCCTAAAAATCATAGAGGAGTCTAAGCAGGAATGAAGTAGTGACCATTGTAAGAAAAAACGGAGAGATTCAAGGCATGCGCATGACAAGGGTAAAGAAAAAATGACTATTGTCGATGAGGTTGTGGATTTGGATATAGATAATGATGGTAGATGTGAGATCTTTCAATATGACCATCTTAAGGGTTGTTGCCCAATAATCTCACATCTACAAGAGTTTGGGGTGTATGCACTCAACCCAAGACTTAACAGACAATAGACATCCCAAAGGTTACCTTATCCCCAAGGTAACCTAAGGCAGTTCCACCAACCATTAACATATTATCTAATTGGAACTCTGTGACAACCTATCAGGAAACATCAATAGTGGCAACACCCATAGTCATGGGGGATGCCACTACCTAGACAACAATACCCTTATCGACAAGTAGACCTGTATGACTACTACGTGCAATAGCCAATTTTTCCAAGTGACTCTATGGGTCATGCAACCCCACAACATCACTACCAAGTTCAGGAGTATTTTAGAATTCCTTCTCCTATGGAAGACACACCACAATCATACCATCCTCTGATTCCAGCCACCACTCATCTATTGATAGTACCACTACCCCCTGTTCCAAAAATGCAAGGGAAACTCTCGACTCAACCACAACAACGTAATGCTATGAGAGGTGTAAACATTCAACCCGCTATTTGTTCTAACAATTGCAAGAAGAGAAGAGCTCTCTTCAGAACCAAAATTCTAAACAAGCTCTCACAACCACAAGTGGTTGAGTCTATGCATGCTCCTCCAACATACAAGGCTTTGGAGCTCCCTTCAAACCAACAATAGGGATTAATGTATACAGTTATGTTAACACATACCGTTACCAACTGGATTAAGGTGGGCGACCTTCCCAATAAACTCTCTAACCTTGAAAGTCCCTTAATCTACCTCCAAGTCACCAGGAATGAACCACATAAGGCTATTCTTAACTTAGGTTCTAGAGTCAACTTAATTTCATGAGAAATGTATAAAGCCTAGAACCTACCTCCACTCAAGAAGAGTAATATTCAAATAAAGCTAGTTGACCAGTCCATGACCATTCCCTTAGGATTGATGGAGAACATCTTTATCACTATGTGTGATTGGTCATACCCAGCTGATTTTCTAGTGATAGAAGTCAACAGTAACAAAGGGGACTTCCCAATTATAAAGGGGAGGGCATTGATCAGAACCATCAACGCATGCCTAGGAATCCATGATCTTTACTTGGAAATATCTAAGGAAAATATTTATGGAAATATCAAGAAGATGAAAGTTTTGTGCATCACATACAGTGAATCAGAGGGTGATCACATGGAGGAATGCTCAACATCTCTTGCATGCAACTAGTGTGCCTAAGAAACACAGATACAACGATGCCTGTATGTAGCAACCACACAACAAGAGAACACCCAATGGTTGATAGCTGATCAAGAAAGTAGCCCACCAACATGCATGGAACAAACTGGGGGAACAAATCACACCCACAATGAAGGCATAGATACATTGGAATATGTGCATCGCTGACTTCCACCCCTTAATATAAGAATATCAATTGGGAGAAGTTGGAAAATTCTAAAAAATTCAAATAGACGTTCATTATTTTGGATATCTCCCTTTTAATTCGATCATGGGGGAGATGGCCACCTATGCTAATCATTCGGGTATCATTCAGGGCCCTTGGTTCTGTTTAGTTTTTGTTTTACACATTTTTGTTACAAATTTCTTAAACTTTTCTTATTTTTATTTTACAACATTGTTTATTCTTTTTCATTTCTTTATGTGTAAATGTGTGTGTGTGTTTTATCCCTTTTGTTAAGTTTTTCATCCAATAACTATTCCAAAGATGGTATGAACTATTTTCTTATTGATTGTTAATGTTTGGATTTTACCTTTAAGTTACAATGTTGATACTAAGGTATGTTTCTTTTGATATGGTAGACAATGAGTCCACTTCATCCATACATCCACTAGTCTATGGTCTCTCTTGGCTTGGAACCGTATAGTCCCTTTTTCAATAATAAAAACTAAAATGAATTGGTGACTTGGAATTTTTCAAACTAAGAAAGGACTCAAGGATTGAAAAGGGTATGACTTCAAGGAAACTTGATGCATTTGTGTTAGCCATTCTCTTGGGTGCTTGGATGTTTTCTTCTTGAGTTTTCTTATCGTTTCAACATTACCCAATTATCAGGAAGCTGAGCTAATAAAGATAACAAAGTCTTTGCATGGTGTGGTTCTCACGCATAAACACAAAAAACAAAAAAAAAACAGTGAGAATTCAAAGCACATCCCTTAGAAGAAATAATCATTTGGGCTACAAGCACTGGTTATGAAACTAAAATAAAAATGTTTCCTCTAACTAAGGCCCTTCTCACTTTCCATTCTCTCCTCCTTTGTTTCATTGAAATGGTGGTGGCTTTTTGAGGGATGCATTCTTGTTACTTCAAGAGGATGGATTGGCCGAATGCATTAATGTGAAGTCACTGGATGTGGTTGTTGAGGTTGGAGTTGGAATGAGATTTTTTGAGTCACATTAATCATTAAAATACACAAGGGGCTATACACCATCTTGTTCTTAAGACTCCATTCCATTCTCTCCTTTCCATCCTTCTTTCTCCATCTATCACCTCATTGCTGGTTGTATTAGTAGTCCATATCTTAGTGGATGCATTGTTTTCTTTTTGGTAAATTCTTGTGGTTAAGAATTTAACTCTTGTTTGAAATGACATTTCTAGAGCCTACAGACTCTTTGAATGTGGGTTTTTTAGGGAATTAAGGGCATGATCTTGCTTTGGGGAGGACCCACTAGCACTCCTATTTGTTACACCAGCTAAATTATTTTCTTTAACATTTTTGCAATCTACTCTATTTTGTTCATTTCCATATTGACATCCATTTCATAGATGTTATAGATGTCTATTTTTCTCCATCTTTCTTGTTCCTTTTCTCTTTCTTTATTCTATCGCTATCAGAGGTTCGCTTTTAGTCATGGGGGTCCTGACCCAATTTTTTCTCAATTTTCTCCTAACCCCTACACCTTCGGTAGTTACCATAATTATATCTCTAGACCCATATCAGCTATACCACAACTCAACCAATGGACTTTTACTAAAGAAAGGTATTAATTTCATTCTAATTCTATTACCCTTGCTAATATAAAGACTATGCTCTATGTGCAAATGGAAATCATGCAATAATGGATTGGATCTAGAGGGAACACTTGGAGTGGAGCAGTGTTGAAAATAGCTATGCAAGGAGCAAGATTAATGGTGCACTTATGGATGGACAACAAAAGGTGAAATCTTGACATTGGTAGTAGCAAAAATTCATTCTCTTTTTCTTAGATGCCAAATAAGGCCTAATGTCAAATGTATAACGTGTTCACTCTTGTTGTCATGAATACCAGTTTTGTCATGTTCTGTAATGATGATCCGTTCACATGTCATCCCATTCACCATTAGTTCCATTCAAGTTAATAATCCCATACCTTCCCAATATTTTGTAAGGAACTTGAGGATAAGTTTTCATTCAGTCATGGGAATTTGATGGGATGCGATATTGCATGGGCCATGATATCGCATTCCCCACGATATCACGTACATGATATCATGTCATCCCATACGATATCGTGTATGCAATATCATAGTCTACCGTCATTTCTATAAATAAGAAGCGACTCTCCCTTGTTTCTCCATCTAGATCTAGACCCTTAGTGAAACTCTAGCAATTTTACCTCTTCAGAGATAGTATAATTTCCATGTGCCTGTAGTAGGAACTCCAAAGTGAACGGATCTTTATTCGAGAAAATATTGTACCTGAACACAAGTTTGTATATAGAAATAAAGATGAACTGTTGGATAAACATTACAGTGCATGGACTAGGCTAAATAGGACTTTATTTATTTTTAGTTATTGTTCATCATTTAAATGTTTTCTTAGTTAATTAAATCTCTCTCAACCATTCTCCCATAGTTAAGTGCATTCAGTACAATCACTTCGAGCACATGTGTTACGCTTGGTGATCCCAGTAACGAATAGTGTTTGGTAATCAAGGTTGCATTGGTTCAGGGTGTGAATGGTAAGTGGGAACAGATGCTAATGCTAGGTTAATTAAGGCTTAGTTAGTTAGTTAATTAGTCTCTTCACCCTTTACCTCATTAGCATAGGAGATAAAACATAAAAACTATAAAAATCACATACCTCAAACTTACTTAACCATACAACCATGAAAAATACAAGTCTAGGAAGATAATGAACAATTAACCTTGAGTGTTCCATAAGGCGTGTAGGCACTTAGTCTATGGAGTTCGACCAGATCGCACATATAACACTCGTATTCATATGGTTGAGTGTAGGGGTACCTTGCCACTCATCAGTAGATATATGCTTAAGCTCTCATTCTCAACATTCTCACAAGGTAACAGTAAGAGTATGTAGACTATTCTAAGCATAATACTTATACAGAACTTAATGAGGAGGATGAGCTAAAGCTCATGTTAGATCATAGAAAGCCACAACTTTCAAATTTTTTGTTGTCTTTTTTTTTGGAAAAATTAAATTTAAAAGGGGAAATAGAGGTTAGAGTGAGGATTGATGCTGGACCCCATCAAGCTCAAGAGCTTATTACACTACCAATGAACATGGTCCTATTTTTTATTTTTTTAAAAGGAAACTTTGCTCATGGTGTACTTCATTCTTGAGGTAGGAATTCCAACATGAGTTTGGATGGTTAGCTACACTGCCAAAGAGCATGGTCATTTTGGAAAATTTGCTCATGGTTCAGTTCAACCCTCATGTATGTGCCTTTGATTGGTGGCATCATAGTAGGTCTCCTAGGTGGCTATGGAGTCTCATGTAGAAATGAACACACTTCACCTTGTTGTTTACAGGATAGCCATTGATCATCATACCTAAGGGCCTGGGCTTATGATAGGAAAGGATAGAATTTTCCAAGGTCACCTAGTAATTATCACTAACCACTTTCCAACATCACATATCCTACACTCACATGATCATGATGATAACATGATAAGTTTGTATAAATCTAATGCTTCATAATCTAACATAACAAATAAATTGAAACCTTGGAATCAATTGGAAAGAGTTATAGTATTATTGAAACATAACATTAGAGTAATAGTAAATTATATTGTACATACATTATTTTCCAATAGTGTTAAGATGACCCAATGTATGGTAACTCAAATGACAAATGATTATTAAAATCATATGAAGAACACAATAATCAAAATAATATGCTAAGAAAGAAATAATGAAAATGCAAGAAAAATATGAAAATGCAACTATATACATATGAAATGCAAAGAAAAGGGAAGAAAACATGCAATTAAGAATCTACTAAGTGCCCACATGGGGTACTTGAGTAGAAATGTTTCAAATCAAATGCATTAAAATTCCTATTCAACCTATGTCCTTGCAAATCAACAAATTTGAACACATTTGGGGCAGTGATGTCTATAATTTGGAATGGACCTAACCACATAGGTGAAAACTTAGTTTGAGGTCCAATTTGACTAAACGTTCTATCTCTCTTAAGGACTAGTTTACCTACTTGAAACTTTTTAGTTGCATATTTTTTATCAAACCATCTCTTGACAATTTGTTGATGCTTAAGATTATGAAAATCAAGACCTAGTTTTATCTTGCTTGATCATTTTATATAAATTTTTTTAATATAAGTTTCAATGATAGGTCTAGGTCTTGGTGGGTCATCGGATATAACTTTTCTAGGAGAATGTTCCATGGATGTGTCAAAATTTAGCACACCTTCAAATGTTTGAACAAGTAGGGTTTATGTATATCTTTGTCTTTCCCTAAAGTTGGTGGATCACCTAGATAAAATCCATCATGTTGTTGATAAGGAAAGGTGTCCCCATAGCTTTCTTCACCTTCTCTAGAAATTTGATAGGATGGGATGGGATCTGCATAAGAGATGGGATTTTTTGTAGTTCCACTCACATAGTCATTTTCAACATGTTCACTACACTCAACCTCAATAACCCCAACATAAAGATTAGCGTTTTGATCTTCCAAAGATTGATTTGTTGATCCAAGGTTGTTACTACTTGTTTGATGAAGGGTTCTAGGGGTATAGTCATGTATTCAGATTTTCCTTTGATAGGGATCAATAATTTTAAGAAATATGACCTAAAGAAGCCACCAAACTTATCCCCAAAAGTCATAGAGAAGAGCACACCATATGTGGGTGTCATGTCAACTACTAGGATATTTGTATAACATGTAAATGTAGGGTATTATTTAAGTTGTACCTTTGCTCCTTTTAATAACCCTACCATAGGTACATTAGATCCATCGAGTTGAATCACACTTTTTGTTTGTGGTATCATTTGTGTTCCTAAGGCATTACAAACATCAAGAGGCATAACACTAATAGTTACACTGGAATAAATTAAAATGTTATGGACATTCTTTCCTAAAATAGTCAACATGGTTAGGAAATGGGGGTGGTCCTTTTTTCTAGATATCTAATTATTCCCATTTTGTACTAATAATTTTTTAGGACTTTCTGCAAAGTGAACTTGCCTTTTGGTAATTGGAGATTTTTCTTTTTAGCCTTCAAGTGTATGAACCATATCCCGAATTACCTCTTTCATTTTGGTGAACTGTAGGAGATCATAGATTGATATGTTAGCCTTAACTCTTTTTAGATCCTCAACCAAATCATAATTCTTATGTTCATCCTTGGCTTTTTGTTGAGATGAGGCTCTTCTAAGTATAGAAGGGGGGTTCGGTCATTGTGGGGTAGTTACTTGGGATGACTCGGATTTGTTGTTTGCATTGTTTTCACTAGGAACTATTCTATTTGGAGGTGTATCACAATTTTTTCTAGTTTGTTATTGTGTAGCATTTATAATGTCACTAAGTTTGTAGTAGCGAGTGTTGTGTGGGTTAGGGTCGCTTACAATATTTTGTTCTAACGAGGAAACCTCTTCATTTTCTATCTGATGAGGTACATTAAGGAACATGATAGGGGTTTCCCCATTTTGTTACCCTTGCGTATTGTCATCATACAATTCCATGAATTGAGGACAAGTCTTTTTGGAATGTTGCCTCGTATTATAAAGATAAAAATAATCATTGTTGATTGATGCACTTTTCTTTTTTGCTTGTATAGGGCCTTTATTATTGTTTCTCTTTAGCTCAACCACTTCCTTGGATAGTTTTAGTAGTGAAATGAGTATTTGGGTCATCTAATCTTGAGATTGGGTTGGTGGTTCAATAAAAATTGATGTTCTGTTTGGGTTTACAATGGATTGAATTAAGGCTTTTGATTGGTCATCATTCAAATCAGTGTTGGATGGTATGAATGAAGACAACATGGTGCCTTGAGATTAATTACTTAAAGGTTGAGTTGGTTGAAATGGAAAAATAACTTGAGGCATAACATTAGACATTTGAAAAGTTGGTAAGAGTAGAGGGTTTGATTGCATAGGGTTACTAACACTCATTATTCCAAATTGGGTTTGAATGTTGTTCATAAGGGTTATTTGCTCTAATTACATAGCTTTTAACATTGCACCTTGTATTTCTGCTATGTTGCGATCAGATTTTATGGCATAAGCAAAGAATGGATCAATGGTAGAGAGATAGAAGTTGAGGATACCATCTGGTTGTGGTTTCATCTCATTTAGCACATAGGCAAGTTGATGAAGGAATCTAAGGTTATAATCCCTAATAGTTTTCCCATGTAGCTGTCTTAGGCTAGTAAAGTTGCTTGATGTNCATGGCATAAGCAAAGAATGGATCAATGGTAGAGAGATAGAAGTTGAGGATACCATCTGGTTGTGGTTTCATCTCATTTAGCACATAGGCAAGTTGATGAAGGAATCTAAGGTTATAATCCCTAATAGTTTTCCCATGTAGCTGTCTTAGGCTAGTAAAGTTGCTTGATGCAATAGCAGAGCTTGTGAATTTGTGAAACTGATTGAAAAAATTATTTTTGAATTTTTGCCATGTGTTAATAAAGGCATCAGGAAGCATTAAGAGCCATTGGGTTGCATTGGTTCTAAATGTTGTTACAAACACCCTGCATGCCACATCATTATGTACAATGTTGTGGATCCCTATTAAGGTTTCAAAACATTATATGTATTTGTAGGCATCATTCATAGGGGTTGTAGGATCGAAGAACAAATTCATGTTTTGAAGGGATTTGGTATGTCATGGTAGTTATGAAAATTAAAACGGTTTCTTACTAATGGAGCTGAAGGTTGGTGGACTGCCATCGTAGTCCAAGGTTTCTTAGTAATTGAACTTAAAAAAAGTGAAGGTCATTGTTTTCTCAAAATAAATTGATAAGTCGGTGGTTGACTAGGGGTAGGAGTATGCACTCTTAGTTGAGATGTTTTGTAAAAAGCATCACTCATAAAACAAGAAATGTAGAATGCTAATAAATTGTGAAAATTAAAGAAAATGGAAAAACATGTAATACTATATATTTTTTATATTTTTTAAAAGTAAAATTAAAATTGCAAAATTTTAGAGAAGTAAATTGAAAGTAAAATTATTTAAATCACCTCAATTAAAATTCAAAAAAACAAGTTAAAAAAATTATTACTAGAATATAAATTTGGAGATTTGAAAATGAAACTAAAATAGATAGTGCAAAATCAATGAGAAAGAATAATAAAAACAATGAAGAGTTTTTTTTTTAAATAAAAGAAACAAAAGAAAAATGTAAAAGGTTGAGAAACTACCCTCCTTCTAGCACCAAAAAGGTGTTGATGTGTAAATTTTGGACACAAGAACACTTGTGAAAACTCTTTTTAGGAAACTATTGCCTAGGGCACCTAGGGAAATCTTATTGTAATGGCAAACTCCAGTACTCCGTGCGATGAATCTGTTCATAAATAGAACATGTCCGCCAAGCTAGTGCAAATATCAATTCTATTCATTTTGATAGTTTGATACAGTAATCAACATGAAAGGCCCAAGCGGAAAAAATGTTTCCAGTAGCAAAATGGTGGCAAAGGTGATGATAATGGTTGCACTATTTCTTCTTCTGGTGGAGGGTGTGGTCAGGAATCATCCCTTTTCTTCTTTTCCTTCGTTTCCACATGAAATAGTAGAGGAAAAGAAGAATGTTGATGCTGAAAAGGCCAAGGTGTGCCAGAGGTTCCTGTAGAGCTCAAGGCCATGGTGCTATAGTACTGCTCGAAGAAATAGCCCCATCTGGTTGCTACCCACATTGTGACTGATTATCCCCTGCTCAAATAAGATTCATTCTCTGTTAGAATTTTAGGTTCTTGCTAATGTAGCCACTAATGTGGTGGTATAATAATGGTCGATATGTTGTGTTTCATATAATGGTATCATTATGATTATTAAGATGCCCAATGGGTAGTTTGTGAAATCTGCAATATCATTATAATTATCAAGATGTCCAATGCGTACTTTGTGAAATCTGAGATGCAGAGCAACAACAAGGCAGGTTCAAAATCGAATGGCATATATAATCTAGAGTATAGAAATAACTGTTTACTGATTTGTTATGTTTAATATATTATTTATTGTTTATTCTAGTTCTTTTACTGTAAGAATGAAAAAAAATTAGAAAAATGCATACCCAACATTGCTCAATGTAACTTTTATTTCCACTAATTTTGCCCAACACAGTTTTTATATGATTTATTTTGATTTTGAACGATCAAAGTTCTACCCATCCCAAAAGATGTTTTAATCAAAGGTCCAATAACATAATCCAGTAAACTATTCCTAAAATATTTATGTCGATCGGTATGCTTGCGAATAACTTGAGAAGGGACTAATACTTACGTGCGCTCTTCTTTTCAAGGTACCACATGATTAAAATTTGTTTATTATCTATCTTTTCTTCTTTTAGCACATCTATTAGAATATTGCAAAAAGCAAGGAATTAAAAAAGATCCTCCCCATTTTCATAATGGGTAACAGAATATATTATCTGCACACAAACCCATACAACAAGTCTACTCTGTACAATTTGCCATTGAATTTATGCAACGCGTACAATCTGTAATGAACATAGATTAAGGGAGACAGAATTGGAATATAAATATGGCATCATAATGGGTTTTGGGGAGATTTCACAAAGAGGACTTTCTTACATGCTTAAGCTGATAAAAAATGAAAACCATAGGAAGCTTTCACCTAAAGTGGCATGCTCGAAGTGTGGTAGATCCATGAATGATGATGAAAGATTTGATCAATGATTTCTAAAGCATCATCTTGTAAAAAAAACATTTACTGGTGATTTTCATTCCCTTTTAAGGTAGCTTATATGCTTAATTTTCATTTTCTAACTCGATGGAAAGCCTAATTTCTTTTTAACTGTTCCCAAGATTGAGGTCCCTTTACCTAGCACACAAACACTACACCGGCACCCTTACAACCTTTTTTAGCAACTTTAGTGACCAACACTTTTAAATGAATTCAATAACCACCATCCTATTTTTGCATTGGACAAGGCATGTATACATATTGTTGATATTATACGATTTCCTGATAAATCCACAAGTGGGGCTGAGTTATATTTAAAAGTTGACATGTTTCATGAATTGGGATAAATCAGCAACTTAGCCAGTTATATTTAAAAGTCGCAAAAATATTACTAAATTTATTGACTTCTTTCTAGAAATAAGATTTATTATAAAACTTGTGTTTACCTAACTCGGGTCCACAAAATGTTTTACCACTAATTGTTAAATTAGTAATTTATCACCGACTTAGAAAACTATGCTTCAGATATACAAGAATGTTTTAAATCATGTGCAAAAGTATACTTGATGTTAATGGCATGAAGAGCATATAGAAATTGCTGATGAATTCATGAGAGATTTTCATATTCCCTGCCGCATGCAAACAGTCTAGAGGGTAACTATTTTGCCCAGAAAATTTCATGCCCAATTAGAAACCCTAGGCTAGAACCCACTAGTTTTTCTTGAAAATTTCATGTGTAATTAGAAATCCTATGCCATTCATTAAAAATTATCAATGTCACATTGTTATGCCATAGCAAGGATCCTTCTTTTGTCTTAAGAGTAACTTTATCAGTGTCGCCATTGCTAAATGCTAACAAAGCTTTATTAGGCGATTTGAATTTGAATTTTCCTCCAACAACATATAAGAGGAAACAACAATAGGAAATTTGAATGAATATAGGGATAGCCCAATAAAATTAGGATAACTTAGCCAGTTGGAGAAGCCAACACTTTATCGAGCATGGCAGTGGCATAAGGGTCTTTAGATGAACAAAAGTTTAACAATTTTCAAGTGGTTGTGTTTAGGCTAGAACTCAGATCTTATGACTTCAAAAATAAACACATTAAGATCAATCCAAGTAATAGTTCCTATGAAAGCTCTTAACATCATTCAAACATAATTTAAATTTGAATATAAAACTTAACAACTTTTTGAAATCATAGTTTTCCTATTAAGTTTATGATAACATTTATAGATTAAAAATACTATGGAAACTAGAAACTAGAAATCTTGAGTACATCTAGGAAATCACAAAGGATTTGTTGGATAGTTACAAAGCCTTAACATATTTTTGAAGAGATTGAGGAATTGATGGTGAAACTCAAATCCTTTTTGACATTACATTGATGATTCTATGATTTATTTGAAAGGTAGAATAGGTGGCTACCTTCAAATGAAGCTTTATCTCAATATCTATCACAATTTGGGAGAAATCCACTCCACAATCTCATAGATTTGTTTAGTCTTCAAATTTTACTAGAACAAATAATACTCAATGATTAGATCACTTCTCCCTCATCTCTCAAAGCTATCAACTATCAAATTTGCACTACTAGAATCACTAAGATTTTTAATATATTTGAAAAAATATAACATAACTTCAACTTTTGGATATCTTTTGTAGTACTTTCTTTCTCCAAATTGTAGAGAAATTCCTAAGCTTTCCAAAAATACAAGTTTTATTAACTGATTCATTATAAAGTCGAGATAACTAAGTAATTCTGTTTTTAACTACAATTCCTTCACTTGGTATCAATATTATTGTTGTAATGTCCCAAGTAAATATTATCATATTATAGTATGGATGGAAGCTCATTTTCTATATTTTTCATGTCTCATTTCCTATTTCTCATTTTATGTTTCATGTTGTGTATTTTCATTTATGTTGCAATGCAAGGTTTGATTCACATATGTAAAAATTTCTTGAAATGAAAATTTTCAAATGTAAGCCTTTATAGTGCCAAAGCATGTCTAAATGAAAAACTTTGAGCCAACCTTGTCTATAAATACAATCTCTCGCAAATTTTCTTAGATTTCACAATTTTCTCTCAAATTCTCAATCTCATACTCACAATTCTCAATCTTACAATTAGAACCTTCAGTTTCTCAACCTCTATTGAATATCTTCATCATTGTAAGTTCAATTTTGGTTTAAGATTGTCCATTTCATCAAAGTTCTCTAGCAAAGCATCAAAGATAAAAAAGATAAGTATAAATCTTATTCTCAAAATAATGAATTTGATAAAAGCATTATGCTTTTGTGATGTTTTAAGATTTGAAGTTGAATTTATATGAATATTTAGCTTTCACAAGTTGCTTATGCATCTTATAGAATAAATTTTTTAATTTTGCCAATTCTTTTCACAAATCTAAATGAATATTCTTCTTTGTAGTATTAAAGCAATCAAAATCTTCCAATCTCAAACTAAAATGACATGAAAATCATTATATCATAGCATTTGGAATTTTTAATTCTTTGCCTATTTCTCTACATTGATTCTTCTTGTGCAATGTTAAATTTTTAAATAGCTACATAAAAATTACATTTGCAACATCAAAACGTTTACTTGTGCACACACAAATGATGATCTCAAAGCTCCAAGGTTCAAATCTTTGGAAAATTGATGTAAGAAAGCTACTTTTCATATTCCAAAGCTAAAAGGATTAAGATACATCCACAACTATTGATAATTATCCTCAATTTTTTAGTTTCTTACATGCAAATTCTTGCTATTTACATTTCTTTTTAAATATCCTCATCTCTCTTACTTTTCGCATAAGATGACATCTTCTCTCATCAAAGCCACAAGAGATCCTAGGATCGATCATCCATAAAGCCTTTCAAGATAATATTTAGATCTTTCAAGCTATTTAAAGTTAGTTCTAACTTAAAATCTATTTAAAATGAGTAAAGATATTCCAAAGTGCACAATAATCTTCAATGGAAGCCAATACTTCACCTGCTGGACAAAGCTTATGAAGAATTTACTCCAGATCAATGAGTGTTGGGACATTATGGACCATGGATATTAAGAAATTGCAAATCTAAATGCTTTGAATAGATAGAAAAAGAGAAAGCTTCAAGAAGATAGAAGGAAGGACACCTTAGCAAATATTTTTATTTGCACATTAGTTTCAAAAGCTATTGGTTTAAGAATCATAGACATGACAAATGCTAAAGAAACTTGGGATGTACTACATCAAGAGTATAAAGGAGCTTCCATCACAAACATTCAAATAAATAAGTTGAGGTCTAGACAATAATTTGAGGATCTTATACTTAGTAGAGATGAAAACATTGAGAAATTCTTCGCTAAGATGTATTGTTGCATAATAATCGAGATGCATATGGATGTCAATATAGTAAAAGATAAAAGTTAGATAAAATCATTCATGTTATATATAATGATGGAAGGTTAAAAAATACTATGATGAATATTCTTCAAAATAAAGACTTAGATTATATTACAATTGATAAATTAGTGTCTCAAGTTAGAATTTTGGAGGATTTGAAAAGGAAAGATAATCAAAGCCAAAACAAACAAGTTTATTTTTCTAATAAACAATAGAGGAAGAGGTAGAGGTAGAAGTTGAAATTTTAAAGATGAAAGAACTCAAGATTCACATAAAAATCTAAATTCCAAATTTGAAAGTTTAAGAAGAAGAAGTACTTTCAAAGGAGGAAGAGGCCAAAGAGGAGGAAGATTTAGCTCCACTCCAAGAAATGAAGCATCATCATCACCAAAGAAGAGGACAAAGGAAATTATGAAGATAAATGCTAGTGGAAGGCAGGGTTCACTTCCTACAGTCCAAATGATTCATCAAAGCCAAGTGAAGACTCTTCTCAACCTCAAAGAAACTCTCAAGAATTACAAGATCAATAAAAAGGTAAAAATTCAAACTTTAATTTTTCTACATACCAAATGATCAAAGAAGTTACTCCTCATACATGGATCATAGATAGTGGTTGTTCAAATCATATGATTCCATTTAAAAAGAATTTTATTAGTTATACTCCAAATAGTACTATTGGAAGCATTAAGCTAAGAAATGGTGCAAGTGTAAAGGTAGAAAGAATTGGTAATGTAATGCTTACATTTCCTAATGGCCACAAAATTAATGTACATGATTTTTACTATGTTTCTCAGTTATCAAGTTCATTCTCATCAATTGGTCATATTGTTAGTAGAGGAAATCAAGTGATTTTTCATGATGATCTATGTACTACTTCCAATGGTAATTTTATTACTGCAAAACTAAAAAGATGGAACAATCACATTTATTGTTTGGAAGTAAAGTCTTGAAAAGGTGCTAAATTTTTAAATACTCATATTTGTTAATCAAATTCTTCTCATGAATTTCTCCCAAGAATATGGCATTAGAGGTTAGGTTATGCCTCCTACCTCAACATTGAGAACTCAATCAAGAATGATATTATCACATCCCGATTCCCGAATGGTGCTTTTGAATAATGAAGATGGTGCCTCTTCATAACAAATATTTTCATTATTGTAACAAGACCCAAAATGATGTGTTGTAATTGAGACCTGAAAGGGTGCATTGTAACAATGGATGTGTCTCTTGAGATGACCTTTGGGGGTTTGACCTAAGGCATTTATACTTAGGCTTAGAGATCATCCCAACATGGAGTGGTGGAGTTGGTAAAGGTGAGTCATGGGTGCTAGGTAAAGTGGAACAAGAGGTAGACTAGCCATCACTTCTAGCCAATTATAGGCCTAGCTATGGTGGCAGTGTTGGATTGCCTCTAAGGGATAGATGCTGAAGGAAGAAAACCCCAAGGAACATCCTCAAAGCATGATCTAGATACTCCATTCCATATCAATAAATCATTCTTTTCTTTCTCTTTCTACATTTTCCCTATTATTTTTATTACACATAATTTCAAATGCTACATATATTTGACATTTGGTATATTGTCTTCTTATGCATATTATCTAATATAACATATGTTTGACATTTGCCATGAAATTTGGGGATGGGAAGTCATAATTGATATCAAAGCAAACCAAAAATCAAGGGCCATTCAAAATCATGGATCAACCACAACATGAACTTGATGATGAACCATGAAGCCACCACACAGGAAAAGTCATTGATTATCACTGGATGGATCATATGTCTGAGATGTAAGCCAAAAGATACCTTTCCATTGATTTCATGAATAATGAATTAGACATCTACAAAAGACATAGATCCGAACAATCAACAAAATTATTTCATGGATATCATTGATCAATGAAGATTTGATTACTTCTCATCAAGATTCATAATTTTTAAGAGATTTTGGTAAGACAAGAATACACCAATCTAGGTAAATCGTACACATTACTATAAATATTAATTGATTAAGGTCATTGTTCAATTTCTCCCAAAAAGTTAGTAACCATGACTTGAATTGTTCTTATTTTGATGAAAGTTATTATCCTAAGCATTTAACCCTTGAAACTTGGCTTTGTTCACTGATGAGTCCTATTTAGATATGGTATGATATTATATACATGATATCGGATACCCGATATCGATCCCCAAGATGCAATGTTGAATATCCAGTATCTCAGGGTATATGCTGGCCTATAAATATAGCACTTTGACATATGATTTTTATTATTAGTTTTTTACACAGAGTAATGAAGTTCTTGTATTTTATTTATGTGTGGTTGAGGACCTATTATGTATATTTTTCTTTTTACATAAAATTAGTATAGCATTTGTTGAATTCCTATGAATTTTCTTTGTGCATTTTGACTACTTTGCAACTATAGTTTCCTACATGTGCATTGAGAATGGCCCCATGCCTAGCATGGGCGTGGTTGACCTCAAAACTTATCCCCAAAACTAAAAATTTCATGCAAGTGCAAGGAGCAAAAAAAATCATGAAATTTTAAAAAGAAATGGAATACATGGTGAATCAAAAATTTCACAAAACAAAGAAATAAAAATTTGAAAGTAAATTATAGTGATCTAAACATAATAAAAATAACCAAATAATCAAAAGAGACATCGACGTGAGCCATCCAAAATATCATTAAAATTTAAATATATATTTTATTATTATTTTAACTAATATCTATAGATATATGTATGTAATTATATATATGTAGATATATGCTTAAGCTCTCATTCTCAACATTCTCACAAGGTAATAGTAAAAGTACACAGACTATTCTGAGCACGGGACTTGTACAGAACTTAATGAGGAGGATGAGCTAAAGCTCATGTTAGATCATAGTAAGCCACAACTTTTAGATTTTTCATTGGTTTTTTTTTTTGGAAAACTTAAATTTAAAAGGGGAAACAGAGGATAGGATGAGGATTGCTGTCGTACCCCATCACGCTCAAGAATTTATTACACTACCAATGAACATGGTCCTCAATTTTTGTTTTTTGTTTTTTTTTTTCTTTTAAGGAAAATTTGCTTATGGTGTACTTCATTCTTGAGATAGGAATTCCAAAAAGAGTCTTGCTAATTAGCTGCATTGCCAAAGAGCATGGTCCTTTTGAGAACTTTGCCCATGATGCAGTTCAACCCTTGTGTATGTGTCTTTGATTGGTGGCATCATAGAAGGTCTCCTAGGTGGCTAAGGAGTCTCAAGTAGAAATGAACATACTTCACCTTATTGTTTATAGGATGGCCATGGATCATCATACCTAAGTGCTTATGAGAGGAAAGGATAGAAATTTCCAAGCTCACTTAGTAATTTTGACTAACCACTTTTCAACATCAAATATCCTACACTCACATGATCATGATGTTAACATGATAGGTTTGTATAAATCCAAAGCTCCATAATCTAACATAACAAATAAATTGAAACATTGGAATCAACTGGAAAGAGTTATAGTAGTATTGAAATATAACATTAGAGTAATAGTAAATTATATTGTACATAGATTATTTTTCAATGGTGTTAAGATGATCCAATGTCTAGTAACTCAAATGACAAATGATTATTAAAATCATATAAAGAAAACAATAATCAAAACAATATGCTAAGAAAGAAATAATCAAAATGCAACCAAAATATTAAAATGCAACTATATACATATGAAATGCAAAGAAAAGGAAAGAAAACATGCAATTAAGAATCTACCAACTGCCCACATGGGGTACCTAAGTAGAAATGCTTCAAATGAAATGCATTAAAATTCCTATTCAACCTATGTCCTTGAAAATCAATAATTTTGAACAAATTTGGGGTAGTGGTGTCTACAATTTGGAATGGACATAACCACATAGGTGAAAACTTAGTTTGAGGGCTAGTTTGACTAGACGCTCTATCTCTCTTAAGGACTAGATCACCTACTTGAAAATTTTTAGCTACATATTTTTTATCAAACCATCTCTTGAAAATTTGTTGATGCTTAATATTATGAAAATCAAGACCTAATTTTATCTTTATTGATCATTTTCTATAAATTTTTTCTTTAATATAAGTTTCAATGATAGGTCTAGGTCTTGGTGGATCATCGGATATAGCTTTTCTAGGAGAATGTTCCATGGATGTGTCATTAAAATTTAGCACACCTTCAAATGTTTTAACAAGTAGGGTTTTATGTATATCTTTGTCTTCCCCTAAAGGTGGTGGATCAGTTAGACAAAATCCATCATGTTGTTGATAAGGTAAGGTGTCTGCATAGCTTTCTTCACCTTCTCTAGAACTTTGATAGGTTGGATGGGATATGCGTAAGAGATAGGATTTTTTGTAGTTCCACTCACATAGTCATTTTCAACATGTTCACTGCACTCAACCTCAATAACCCCAACATAAAGATTAGCGTTTTGATCTTCCAAAGATTGATTTTTTTGATCCAAGGTCATTACTACTTATTTGTAGAAGGGTTCTTGGGGTATAGTCATGTATTCAAATTTTCCTTTGATAGTGATCAATAATTATGAGAAATCTAACCTAAATAAGCCCCCAAACTTAGTCGCAAAAGTCATAGATAAGAGCATACCATATGTGGGTGTCATGTCAACTACTAGGATATCCATATAACATGTAAATGTAGGGTATTACTTAAGTTGTACCTTTTCTCCTTTTAATAACCCAACCACAGGTGCATTAGATCCATTGAGTCAAATCACACTTTCTGTTTGTGGTATCATTTGTGCTGCTAAGGCATTACAAACATCAAGAGGCATAACACTAACAGTTGCACCAAAATCCATTAAAAAATTATGGACATTCTTTCCTAAAATAATCAATGTGGTTAGGAAAGGGGTGTTGGTCCTTTTTGTAAGACATGGAATTATTTTTGTTTTCTATTGATAATTTTTTAGTAATTTCTACAAAGTGAACTTCCCTTTTGGGAATTGGAAATTTTTCTTTTTAGCCTTCGGGTGTATGAACGGTATCCCAAATTACCTCTTCCATTTCATTGAATTGTAGGCGATCATATATTGAAATGTTATCCTTAACTCTTTTTAGATCCTCAACCAAATCATAATTCTTATGTTCATCCTTGGCTTCTTGTTGAGATGAGGCTCTTCTAAGTATAGAAGGGACGTTTGGTCATTGTGGGGTAGTTACCTGGGATGACCCGGATTGGTTGTTTGCATTGTTTTCACTAGGAACTCTTCTATTTGGAGGCGTATCGGAATTTTTTCTAGTTTGTTATTGTGTAGCATTCATAATGTCACTAAGTTTGTAGTAGCGAGTGTTGTGTGGGTTAGGGTCGCCTACCATATTTTGTTGTAACAAGGAAACCTCTTCATTTTCTATCTGATGAGGTACATTAAGGAACATGATAGGGGTTTCCCCATTTTGTTACCCTTGCATATTGTCACCATACAATGCCATGAATTGAGGACAAGTATTTTTGGAATGTTCTCGTGTATTATGAAGATGAAAATAATCATTTTTGATTGATGCACTTTGCTTTTTTGATTGTATAGGGCCTTTATTATTGTTTCTCTTTAACTCAACCACTTCCTTGAATATGTTTAGTAGTGAAGTGAGTATTTGGATCATTTGATCTTGAGTTTGGGTTTGTGGTTCAATAGAATTTGATGTCCTGTTTGGGTTTATAATGCATTGAATTAAGGCTTTTGATTGGTCATCATTCAAATCAGTGTTGGATGGTAAGATTGAAGAGGACATGGTGCCTTGAGAGTAATTACTTAAAGGTTGAGTTGGTTGAAATGGAGAAACAACTTGAGGCATAACATTAGACATTTGAAAAGTTGGTAAGAATAGAGGGTTTGATTGCATAGGGTTACTAACACTCATCATCCCAAATTGGGTTTGGATGCTGTTCATAAGGGTTATTTGCTCTAATTACATAGCTTTTAACATTGCACCTTGTATTTCTACTATGTTGGGATCAGATTTCATGGCATAAGCGAAGAATGTATCAATGGTAGAGAGATAGCAGTTGAGGATACCATCTGGTTGTGGTTTCATCTTATTTAGCACATAGGCAAGTTGATGAAGGAATCTAAGGTTATAATCCCTAACATTTTCCCCATGTAGCAATCTTAGGCTGGTAAAGTTGCTTGATGCTATAGCAAGGCTTGTGAATTTGTCAAACTGATTTAAAAACTTATTTTGGAATTCTTACCATGTGTTAATAGATGTGTCAGGAAGCATTAAGATCCATTGGGTTGCTTTAGTCCTAAATGTTGTTACAAACACCCTACATGCCACATCATAATGTACATTGTATGTGTTGGCAGGCATCATTCATAGGGGTTGTAGGATCGAAGAATAAATTCATGTTCTGAAGGGATTTTCGTATGTCATGGTAGTTATGAAAGTTAAAATGGTTTCTTACTAAGGGAGCTGGAGGTTGATGGGTTTTCATCTTAGTCTGAGGTTTCTTAGGAATTAAACTTGGAAAAAGTGAAGCTCATTGTTTTCTCAAAGTAAATTGATGAGTTTAGATGTTTTGTAAAAAGAGTCACTCACAAAACAGGAAATGTAGAATGCTAATATATTGTGAAAATTATAAAAAATGGAAAAACATGTGATACTATATATTTTTTATATATTTTTATATTTTTCTAAAAGTAAAATTGAAATTTCAAAATTTTAGAGAAGTAAATTGAAAGTTAAATTATTTAAATCACCTCAATTAAAATTCAGAAAAACAAATTAAAAAAAGGATTGCTATAATATATATTTGGAGATTTGAAAATGAAACTAAAATAAATAGTGCAAAATCAATAAGAAAGAATAATAAAAACAATGATAATTTTTTTTTAGAAAAAAGAAACATAAAAGAAAAATTAAAAAGGTTGAGAAACTACCCCCCTTCTAGAGCCAAAAAGTTGTTGATGCATAAATTTTAGACACAGGAACACTTGTGAAAACTCATTTTATGAGACTATCACCTAGGGCACCTAGGGAAATCTTATTGCAATGGCAAACTCCAGTACTCCGTGCGTCGAATCCATCCATAAATAGAACATGTCCGCCAAGCTAGTGCAAAGATCAATTCCATTCATTTTGATAGTTTGATACTGGTAATCAACATGAAAGGCCCATGTGGCAGCAACATTTCGAGTAGCAAAATGGTGGCAAAGGTGATGATAATGACTACACTATTTCTTCTTGTGGTGGAGGGTATGTCCAAGAATCATCCCTTTTCTTCTTTTCCTTCGTTTCCACATGAAATAGTGGAGGGGAAGAAGGATACTGATGATGAAAAGGCTAGGGCACACGAGAGGTTCGTGCAGAGCTCAAGGCCATCATGTTGTAGTACAACTTCAAAAAAACAACCCCTGTCTGGTTGCTTCCCACATCGTGACTGATTATCGCTAGCTCAAATCAGATTCATTCTGTGTTAGAATTTCATGTTCTTGCTAATGTAGCCATAGACATGGTGGTATAATAATGGTCAATATGCTATGTTTCATATAATGGTATCATTATGATTATTAATATGTCCAACAGGTACTTTGTGAAATCTGCGGTATCATTATGATTATCAAGATGTCCAACGTGTAATTTGTGAAATCTACGATGCAGAGCAACAACAAGGCGGATTCAAAATCGAACGGGATATATAATCTAGCGTATAAAAATAACTATTTATTGATTTTTCATGTTTAATATATTATTTATTGTTTATTCTAGTTCTTTTACTGTAAGAACAAAAAGAAGGTACAAAAATGCATAGCCTGTAACTTTTGTTTCCACTAATTTTGCCCAACACAGTTTTTATATGATTTATCCTGATTTTGAACCATCTGAATTTTATCCATCCATAAAGATGTTTTAATGAAAGGTCCAATTACATAATAAAGTAAACTATTCCTAAAATATTTATATCAGTTGGTATACTTGCGAATCATTCGAGAAGGGACTAACACTTTCGTAATCACACATTCAAAACTAATAGAGACCATAAAATTTCAGTTTTGATTTTAATGTTAGATTTGTAAAATTGCGCTCTTCTTATCAAGGTACCAGACGATTGAAATTTTTTTATTATATATCTTTTCTGCTTTTAGCACATCTATTAGAATATTGTAAAAATCAAGGAATTAAACAAGATCCTCCCCATTTTCATAATGGGTAACAGAATATATTATCTGCACACAAACCCATATTACAAGTCTGCTCTGTATGATTTGCCATTGAATTTATGCAACGCGTGCAATTTCTAATGAACACAAATTAAGGGAGATAGATTTGGAATATAAGATATCCTCATAATGGGCTTTGGGGAGATTTCATACAGAGGACTTTCTTACACGCTTAACCTAATAAATCATGAAAACCATAGGAACCTTTCACCCAAAGCTGCATGCCTGAAGGGTGGTAGATGCATGAATGATGATGAAAGATTTGATCAATGATTTCTAAAAAATCATCTTGTAAAAAAACATTTACTGGTGATTTGGATTCCCTCTCAAGGTAGTTGATATGCGTAATTTTCATTTTCTAACTCGATGAAAAGCCTAATTTCTTTTTAACTGTTCCCAAGATCAAGGTCCTTTTACGTAACAAACAAACACCACATCGACACCCTTACAACCTTTTTTAGCAACTTTAGTAACTAGTACTTTTTAATGAATTCAATAACCACCATCCTCTTTTTGCATTGGACAAGGCATGTATACATATCATTGACATTATACAATTTCCTGATAAATCCACAAGTGGGGCTGAGTTATATTGAAAAGTTGACATGTTTCATGAATCGAGACAAATTAGCAAGTCAGGCAAGTTATATTTAAAAGTCACAAAAATATTATTAAATTTATTGACTTCTTTCTAGAAATAAGATTTATTATAAAACTTGTATTTACCCAACTCGGGTCCACAAAGTTTTTTAAATCGGTAATTTATCACCAACTTAGAAAACTATGCTTCAAATATACAAGTATACTTGATGTTAATGGCATGAAGAGCATATACAGAAATTGTTGATGAATTCATGAGAGATTTTCAGATTCCATGCCCCTTGCAAACCATCAAGAGGGCAACTATTTTTCCCAGAAAATTTCATGTCCAATTAGAAACCCTAGGTTGGGACCTAATAGTTTTTCTTGAAAATTTCATGTCCAATTAGAAATCCTATGCCATTCATTAAAAATTGTCAATGTCACATCATTACACCATAGTAAGGATCCTTCTTTTGTCTTAAGAGAAACTTTATCACTGCGGCCATTGCTAAATGCTAACAAAGCTTGATTAGGCGATTTGAATTTGAATTTTCCTCCAACAACATATAAGAGTAAATAGGAATAGGAAATTTGAATGAATATAGGGATATCCCAATAAAATTACGATAACCTAGCCAGTTGGAGAAGCCAACACTTTATTGAGCATGGCAGTGGCATAATGGTCTTTAGATGAACAAAATTTTAACAATTTTCAAGTGGTTGTGTTTAGGCTAGAGCTCAGATCTTATGACTTCAAAAATAAACACATTAATATCAATCCAAGTAATAGTTCCTATGAAAGCCCTTAAGATCATTCAAACATAATTTAAATTTGAATATAAAACTTAACAACTTTTGGAAATCACAGTTTTCCTATTAAGTTTATGATAACATTTATAGATTAAAAAAAGTATCCAAACCATTTGGAAACTAGAAACTAGAAATCTTGAGTACATCTAGGAAATCACAAAGGATTTGTTGGACGATTACAAAGCCTTAACATATTTTTGAAGAGATTGAGGAATTGATGGTGAAACTCAAATCCTTGTGGACATTACATTGATGATTCTATGATTTATTTCAAAGGTAGAACAAGTGGCTACCTTCAACTGATGTTTTATCTCAATATCTATCACAATTTGGGAGAAATCCACTCTGCAATTTTATAGATTTTTTTAGTCTTGAAATTTTATGAGAACAAATAATAGTCAATGATTAGATCATTTCTCCCTCATCTCTCAAAGTTATCAACTCTCAAATTTGCACTACTAGAATCACTAAGATTTTTAATAGATTGGAAAAAATATAACATAACTTCAGCTTTTCAATATCTTTTGTAGTACTTTCTTTCTCCAAATTGTAGAGAAATTCCTAAGCTTTCCAAAAATACAAGTTTTATTAGCTGATTCATTATAAAGTCGAGATAACTAAGTAATTCTTCTTTTACCTACAATTCCTTCACTTGGTATCAATATTATTGTTGTAATGTCCCAAGTAAATATTATCATTTTATAGTATGGATGGAAGTTCATTTTCTATATTTTTCATGTCTCATTTTCTATTTCTCATTTTATGTTTCATGTTGTGTATTTTAATTTATGTTGCAATGCAAGGTTTGACTCACATATGTAAAACTTTCTTGAAATGAAAATTTTCAAATGTAAGCCTTTATAGTGCCAAAACATGCCTAAATGAAAAACTTTAAGCCAACCTTGTCTATAAATAAAATCTCTCACAAATTTTCTTGGATTTCATAATTTTTTCTAAAATGCTCAATCTCATACTCACAATTCTCAATCTTACAATTAGAACCTTCAATTTCTCAACCTCTATTAAATATATTTCTCATTGTAAGTTCAATTTTCGTTTAAGATTATCAATTTCATCAAAGTTCTCTAACAAAGCATCAAAGATAAAAAAGATAAGTATAAATCTTATTCTCAAGATAATGAATATGATCAAAGCATTATGCTTTTGAGACATTTTCAGATTTGAAGTTGAATTTATATGAATCTTTAGCTTTCACAAGTTGCTTATGCATCTTATAGAATAAAGTTTGCAATTTTCCCACTTCTTTTCACAAATCTAAATGAATATTCTTCTTTGTAGTATTAATCCAATTAAATGGATTACATTAAGGCTAGCCACCTTTCCAAGAAAATATTTGATCCTAGGAGTTCTTAATTGACTTGCAAATTGTTGGGAATGATCCATACAAGGCTCTTTTGGATTTAGGTTCTGGTATGAATTTGATCTCTCGTGAAATGTACAAAGCCTGAAACTTGCCTCCTCTTGAGAAGAGCAACATCCATCTTCAGTTGGTAGATCAATCTATCATCATCCCATTGAAACTAGTGGATGACATTTTAACCATCATCTATGGGTGATCCTATCATGATGACTTGCTAATGATTCAAATGAATAACTACAATGGGGACTTTCTAATCATCATGGGAAGGGCTTAGTTGAGCATAATAAATGCATGGCTAGGAATTAGAGACCTTTCCTTAGAAATTTTTAAGAAAAATGAATTTGGAAAGATTAAGAGGAAGTGCATTACATGCATCATGTATAGTGACACAAGGTGTAATTGTATGTAGAAATTATGAACCATGAAAAGCACATATATCATAACATGTAGATAGTATGCCGATGTGACAGAAATCCAAAGGTTCCTATACACAACAACCACATAATAAGAGGATGCCCATTGGCTCATAACTAATGTAGAAAGTAGTTTAAAAATATGCATGGAATCAACTGACAACCTTATGAGTGCCTACATTGAAGGCATGGATGATCTAGAGCAAGTTCATAATCAACTCTCTTATGATTAACATGATGACAACAACTAAGGAGGGTTGGGAATCCTTGAAAGCTTTAAACATGAGCCCCTTGAGTTGAAAACTTTATCAACTGGGATGGAATATGTTTTTTTGAAAAACATCATCGATGATAACCTTGCTCTTGTACAAAAAAAGGAAGCTATTAGAACTGGTAAATAAATGACCAATAGCCATTGCTTGGTCATATCAGTTGAATAGAATTAATTCAAGGATATGCTAGCATTGCAGCTACACAGATGCCTCCATTAAGCCAAAGAAGCAGCTGTAATGGTAATAGAACCCCAAATTGAAGTATATCATGAAGGAGAAAATTGAATAACTGCTCAAGGTGGGGTTCATCTATCCCATTGTAGATAGCAAGTGGATTAGCCCACTTATGATTAGTAATAAAGAAAGGTGAAAAATGGAGGATTTGCATTGATTTTAAGTTGTTGAACATGGAAGCATACAAAGATCACTTTCTATTGTCATTTATGGACTAGGTGTTTGATACCATTTCTAGGCATTACTACTATAACTTTCTAGATGGTTATAGTGGCTATAACAAAATTCAGATCACACTAAAAGATCAAGCCAAAATAACGTTCATGAGTCCCTAGGGAACTTTCGCACATACAAATATGTCATTTGGCCTTTATTATATCCCTGCCACATTTCAATGCCTTATCCTGAGCATCTTCCAATAGTAGATTGGTAGTAAGATGGATGCCTTCATGGATGAATTCTCCACCTATGGGGCTACATTTGAGCAAGGTCTAGATCATCTTGAGCAAGTACTAAAAAGGTGTGCGAAGAGAAACCTTTAATTCAACTAAAAAAATGGTCACATAATGGTCTACGAAGACATTGTGTTGGGGGATAAGAATTTAGAAAAAGGGATCGAGGTGAACCCTAAAAAATAAGGGTCATCTAAAGAATTACGAGATAACTAGAAACCATCAAAGATGTGAGGTCATTCCTTAGACACACTGGCTACTACCAATGATTCATTGAGAATTTCTCTAAGATCACTAAACTATTGGTGGAGTTGATAAATAATGATGCATCATTTGTCTAGACCAAGAAATGAAAATGTGCATTCCAATAGCTCAAGCAAAAGCTTGTGGAAACTTCAATTTTTATGAGCATCTTACTCCTTGGTTGGGCTAGTTAAGTTCATCATCCCATAAACATTTTTGCATTCAAACCATTCATGCTCCACATCGATTACATCTACTTTTGCACTCCTTTTAAAATTTTCTCTAATCATTATCCTAATAAAATCTCCTTTTTTATGAATTATCTAGCCTCATTTTAGCATTGCTTCATGTTGTTGGCCTTCCTAGGCCTCTATGGACTCCAATTTTATTCAAAACCTCTTTATTTTTCTTTAAAGTTTCAAAGGAAAAATTCTGTATTTTGGCTGCATCAATGGGATCCAATTGACATAGCCATAAAAATATATTAATAACATGCAACACTTTGAAAGTTTTTGCCATTTTCTCTCAAACAGTAAAGGCATTTTTGCAATTTTTAGAGCCCATGAATTTTACATCACTTATTTTATTAACCTCATTCTTTGTTCTTGTAGCTATTAGAGTTGTGCTTTACATCATGGGGGCCACAAACCTTAGGTTTTTGACAAAATAATTTTTAGAAATTTTCTAAATCTCACAAGGTTTAACTAATAAAATAATATTAAAATCACCAATTAATGAGCTTTAAACCTTTCCAATGAACTCTTGTAACCATTTGATTAAAAATAATAAAAAAATAATATTAAAATGATTAATCTACCATGACTGCAACTTAGCCAAGTGTAACTAATCCAAAAGACAAGGTACCTAAATGTTCTAGGTTACACATCAAATGCTAATCCTTCGTCATGTTATGATTACAAATGACACCTAAACCTAAGTGTGGATAGGAAGTAGGACTATCCCAACTAAGGGACAAGTATCCTAGAATTGGAAGAGGCTAGGAAGTAGAGCCATCCTAGGAGTAGGTAGCTGAGATACATGTAATGAGTCCTCTTCAAGAGGACCCTAAAGTGGGCTCTATTCATTAGATTTTGAAAGCTGAAACAAAACAATCCCACCAAGATGAGACACCCAAACCAAGACCAAACCTTGAGGTCACCTTAACAAAGGCTTTCTTAAGGTAAATTGGGTCTAGCAAGATTCAAAAAGTGATTCTTTTTGAACTAAACTATGGATCTTTCTTGGACTTTTCCCTAGAAGATGTCAACGCTCAACTTTAAAATTCTCCCATGTGGCCCATTCTGACTTCTAGTGAAGAATTATAAATGAAAGAGACATATCTCTTTTGGAATAACATGCAAGGATGATGCCACTATGAAGATCAAGGATATTTCATTGTCATACTTGGTGAAGGCCATTTTTGAGGCCCTTGAGTTGTCAAAAACTATGACAGCCTTGGGAGAAATTCCAACGTAAGTGGGCCTAGAGGTCAAAAAGGACTGGGCTTGATGGTGCTACAAAGTTGACTGTAAAGAGTTCGATGTATTGAAAATGGCAAAGCATGTATATTTTAAGAAGGTAGCTTAACACCTAAATTTGACAATGAGTCCTAGCAAGATAATATCCTTCTCTGCCTATGCATGCACCATTTTGAGCAAGAAATTTCTTATCACAACTGATCTGTCTTGAGATGGAGAAGTGATTCAAAGAAAACAAATGTGGAAAGAGGACATTCCCCTTTCCATGTCTCATCCAAAAATTATGTAGAAGGGGAGGAATATCCTATTATAACAATGATAACATAAGACATGCTCTTGCCACCTCTTAGGTCGAAATGATGAAGGATAAAGTGCCTACTAAGCTACTAGAAGAGCAGCCACCACCACTACCCACTCATGAAAAATGAGCAAGAAGTGAAAAATTTAGTGCAAACTAGCATGAGGAGTTGTTGGATCAATTGCTAGAAACTAGACAACCAATTTTGAATATCTTTGATACCTCATAAGTCATTTTGGCAAACTAGTCGGAGCTGCTTGAGGCTAGGGGCAAGATCCTCATTGCTAATACCCAACTAGAGATAGCCACAGAGTAGAGTTGGAATTTGGTTGGTAAGGTTGTGGAATTGAAAGCCTGCCTTACTTATGCCATCATACTTAGCTAGAATGTAGCACAAGATGAAGCTTTTTAGAAACTTTAGACAAAACTTCTAGAGGGTAAGTACATAAATGAGTTGGCAATCTTTAATTAGTCCTTAGCATATGCCACTATATAAAAAATTAAAAAGAACTTGTTGAAGGTTCACCAAGAGAACATCAAGCTAATCTAGGAGAACCATCTCCTATGAAATGTTGAGATGTAGAAGGATCAAATGATAGAATTCATCCAAAAATAGCAAGAGTAACTTGCTTGGGTGAACACTGAATTAAGGAGGTTGGCTATAAAAGATCAAAATCTCTTGATGGAGAAGGTGCATGCCCTTTGCCAAAGGTCTACAATTGAAATCATTGCCTTGAAAAAAAAAGCCCTCAAATTTAAAATGGTTAAGAAGCATTACAGGGACCAAGTTTGCTTATAGAAGGAGATAAATAAAAAACATATCCAATTGGTGAAGGTGAAGATGAATGAGGCCCTCCAACAACTCCAACAAGGAGGTATTCTATGGCAACCCATCTTTGACAGATTGAATGAATACAACAAAGCTAAAATTTTCTTCAAGGAGCTATAGATTGAGGAGATGACTGAGTACATGGAACTTTCCAAACTCAATGACTCAAACCTGGCAATGCTAATCATTAGAAGGCTAAGCTTCGAATTGGAGAAACTATATGAGGTTGATTTCAAGTAACATAGAAAAACAAAATAGAATTTGGAAATAACCAATGCTAAACTCAATGTTCTAAAGGTGAAGTTCATAGATTAAAGATCGATAGTGAAGAACTTGGTCAAAATAATGAATGACTACCATGAGCTATGGAATACAATCAGGGCATTTGACATTAAATGTCAATAATTCATTACCTAGTTTGTTAATGTGAAGGAGTTGTTCCCTACAATGCCCTATCCTTAGGATGTTTCCATACCAATCCACATTGGTGATGCTACGTGCACCATGTATGATCCTAGGAGTAAGGAGAAGATTATGTAAGCATTGCTGGATGCTTTTTTTCTTCCACTAGAAGTCATAGCTACAGTTAGACAACCACAACCATAGCCTCAACCACAATAGCTGCATGCACTAGAGGTAAGAGAAAGTTCTTCGAAACCTTAGAAACCTCCATCACCTAAGACCATTTGATTTTCTTCTCATCTTCAAACCACCAAAGGAGTTGTGCTCTCAGTTTTTGTCATGGTATTCAATTTTTTTGTCATGAACACCAAATTTTATAATGATTGTAAATTTGTACACTTGGGCACTTAGTGTTTATTTGTGTTATTTTGTGTCTCTTTAGTTAGTTAATAATTCCATACCTTCCCAAAATTTTGTAAAGAAACTTATTCTTCCTTTTTCTCACTCAAGGACAAGTTTTCATTTAGTCATGGGGGCATGACAAAGTGTCTTCCTCATGGTGTGTTAACATAATGCCATCAACACTATCTTGTTGACACGGTCACATCAATGCATGGTTTGATGCATTAATGTGACCCTATCAATGCAGTGTCTTATCTCATCTATAAATCTGCACTCACCAACCACATTTATGGAATCAATTGATTAGTTTCTATCCAAACTCTTGCATTTTTATCTTTATATAGTTAGAATATTTTCTAAGTGCTTGCGATAGGAGTGAGAAGTATGTAGATTTTTATTCAAGCATTGATGTATCTAAGCACTTCAATGTGAACAACAATAAATATGAACTTTCTTCATAACCCTTGAAGCATTTGGAATTAGTTTAATGTTTACTTTCAATACATTTATTATTCAAGATATTGATTTTTAATGCATTCGATTAATTAATACACATAACCATGACCATTTCGAGCATACACAAACATTTGCTAATCCTAGTAGTGCTTAATGCTTGGTAACCTAGTAACATTGCAACATGGTTCAAGATGTGTATGGTAAATAGGAATGAATGCTTATGTTAGCATCAGTTAAGATATTATTAATTATTAGATTGATTAAACATTTAATTAATTTATTTTCAGCACTTAATAAAATTAAGAAAAAAATATAAAATGATAAAAATCATATGCCTCAGTTACACCTAACCATACCTTTGCACTTCACAAGTGAAACTAAGAAGACAATGATCACATCTGTTAGGTTCTCTATCTATACCTAATGTATATAGAGATCTTACGTCTATGGAAATCAACTAAATCACTTGATCAGTGGCCCACCCTGCTAGCTGTAGGCTGTTGGGCATTGGTTTCTACTATGCATCTCACGCACTCTCCATGTTCAGCCATCTGTTATGCCTCTCATGAAACTACCATTTTCTATAGCATGTTTCATGTGCCTATGTCGGTGTTGCCTACCAACAGAAGAAAGAATGATCACTGCAAGCTCTGGCTCCGCCCCCCACGTTGGCTCTAGCTAGTTCCATTGTAAATAGTGGCCTACGGGAGAAGAAACACATGAACTGCTATTAACCATCATTTACCGTCAACACAGTGCATCAGTATTACAAATGTTTGTAAATATGTAATTTTTTTTAATGATAGGAGGAGTTTCAATTGGTACTCCTTGGGAATTCCAAGAAGGAGAATCTATTTGCTGACAGGAAAACAAATAGTTTTGAAATTTTTTTGTAGCATCATACATTATTTGAGAATGTTGTATTTGACTTTAAAAAAATATGAAAATTAATTCATTAGAGTTACAAAAATTATGCAATCATTAGCATGTTTTATAATTTAAAGATATGCTATTTTGTTGGCATTTTTCATGTAGCTTATCTTTTCTCTTGATTTTATTTCTTTTCTTTTCTAAATGGAATTCCTTTAGATCACTTTCAAATGAAATGCATTAAAATTTCTATTCAACCTATGTCCTTGCAAATCAACAATTTTGAACACATTTGGGGTAGTGATGTCTACAATTTGGAATGGACCTAACCACATAGGTGAAAACTTAGTTTGAGGGCCAGTTTGACCAAACGCTCTATCTCTCTTAAGGACTAGATCAACTACTTGAAAAATTTTAGGTGCATATTTTTTATCAAACCATCTCTTGACAATTTGTTGATGCGTAATATTACAAAAATCAAGACCTACTTTTATCATCCTTGATCATTTTCTATAAATTTTTTCTTTAATATAAGTTTCAATGATAGGTCTAGGTCTTGGTGGGTCATCGGATATAGCTTTTCTAGGAGAATGTTCCATGGATGTGTCGTTAAAATTTAGCAGACCTTCAAATGTTTTAACAAGTAGGGTTTTATGTATATCTTTATCTTCCCCTAAAGGTGGTGGATCACTTAGACAAAATCCATCGTGTTGTTGATAAGGCAAGGTGTCTACATAGCTTTCTTCACCTTCTCTAGAACTTTGTAGTTCAACTCACATAGTCATTTTCAACATGTTCACTACACTTAACCTCGATAACCTAAACATAAAGATTAGCATTTTGATCTTCCAAAGATTGATTTTGTTGATCCAAGGTTGTTAGTACTTTTTTGTAGAAGGATTCTCGAGGTATAGTCATGTATTTAGATTTTCCTTTGACAGGGATCAATAATTCTGGGAAATCTAACCTAAAGAAGCCCCGAAACTTAGCCCCAAAAGTCATAGATAAGAGCACACCATATGTGGGTGTAATGTCAATTACTAGGATATTTATATAACATCTAAATGTAGGGTATTGCTTAAGTTGTACCTTTTCTCCTTTTAATAACCCTACCATAGGTACATTAGATCCATGGAGTTGAATCACACTTCTTGTTTGTGATATCATTTGTGCTACTAAGGCATTACAAATGTTAAGAGGCATAACACTAACAGTTGCACCAGAATCCATTAAACAGTTATGGACATTCTTTCCTAAAATAATAAACATGGTTAGGAAAGGGGGGTGGTCCTTTTTGCAAGACATGGAATTATTTGTGTTTTATACTGATAATGTGTTAGGACTTTTTGCAAAGTTAACTTGCCTTTGGGAATTGGTGATTTTTCTTTTTGGGTTTCAGGTGTATGAACCATATCCTGAATTACCTCTTTCACTTTGTTGAAGTGTAGAAAATCATACATTGAAATGTTAGACTTAACTCCTTTTAGATCCTCAACCAAATCATAATTCTTATGTTCATCCTTGGCTTCTTGTTGAGATGACACTCTTCTAAGTATAGAAGGGGGATTGGTCGTTGTGGGGCAGTTACTTGGGATGACCTGGATTGGTTGTTTGCATTGTTTTCACTTGACACTTTTCTGTTTAAAGGTGTATAGGAATTTTTCCTAGTTCATTATTGTGTAGCATTCATAATGTCACTAAGTTTGTAGTAGCGAGTGTTGTGTGGGTTAGGGTTGCCTACCATAACTTGTTCTAATAAGGAAACCTCTTCATTTTCTATCTCATGAGGTACATTAAGGAACATGATAGGGGTTTCTCCATTTTGTTACCCTTGCGTATTGTCATCATACAATGCCATGAATTGAGGACATGTCTTTTTGGAATGTTGCCTCGTATTATGAAAATGACAATAATCATTGTTGATTGATGCACTTGGTTTTTCTGATTGTATAGGGCCTTTATTATTCTTTCTCTTTTGCTCAACCACTTCGTTGGATAGTTTTAGTAGTGAAGTGAATATTTGGGTCATCTGATCTTGAGTTTGGGTTGGTGATTCAACAAAATTTGATGTCCCATTTGGGTTTATAATGGATTGAATTAAGGCTTTTGATTGGTCATCATTTAAACCAATGTTAGATGGTAAGAATGAAGAGGACACTGTGCCTTAAGAGTAATTACTTAAAGGTTGAGTTAGTTGAAAGGGGGAAACAGCTTAAGGCATAACATTAGACGTTTGAAAAGTTGGTAAGAGTAGAGGGTTTGATTACATAGGGTTACTAACACTCATCATTCCAAATTAAGTTTGGATTGTATTCATAAGGGTTATTTGCTCTAATTCTATAGCTTTTGACATTGCACCTTGTATTTCTATTATGTTGGTATTAGATTTGATGGCATAAGTGAAGAATGGATTTATTGTAGAGATATAAAAGTTGAGGTTATCATCTAGTTGTGATTTCATCTCATTTAGCACATAGGCAAGTTGATGAAGGAATCTAAGGTTATAATCCTTAACATTTTCTCTATGTAGCTTTCTTAGGTTGGTAAAGTTTCTTGATGTTATAGCAGGGCTTGTGAATTTGTTAAATTGATTGAAAAACTTATTTTTAAATTATTGTCATGTGTTAATAGAGACATTAAGAAACATTAAGAACCATTGGGTTGTTTGGGTCCTAAATGTTGTTACAAATACCCTGCATGCCACATCATTATGTACAATGTTGTGGATTTCTAGTAAGGTTTCAAAACATTGTAGGTGTTGGCGACCATCATTCGTAGGGGTTGTAAGATCAAAAAACAAATTCATGTTCTAAAGTGATTTTGGTATGTCATGGTAGTTATGAAAGTTAAAAGGGTTTCTTACTAAGGGAGTTGGAGGTTGATGGGTTGCCATCTTAGTCCGAGGTTTGTTAAGAATTGAACTTGGAAAAAGTAAAGCTCATTGTTTTTCTCAAAGTAAACTGACGAGTAGGTGGTTGACTAGGGGTAGGAGTATAAGCTCTTAGTTGAGATATTTCATAAAAAGAGTCACTCATAAAACACAAAATGTAGAATGCTAATAAACTATGAGAATTAAAGAAAATGGAAAAACATGTGATACTATATATTTTTTATTTTTTTAAAGTAAAATTGAAATTGCAAAATTTTAGAAAAGTAAATTGAAATTATAATTATTTAAATCACCTCAATTAAGATTCAAAACAACAAATGAAAAAAAGTATTACTAGAATATAAATTTGGAGATTTTGAAAATGAAATTAAAATAGAGCAATAAAATTGAAAATAGGGAGGCAAATTCAAAAACAAAAATAGATAGTGCAAATCAAAAGAATAATAAAAAAAATGATAATTTTTTTTTTAAAAAAAGAAACATAAAAGAAAAATAAAAAAGGTTTAAAAGCTACCATCACTCTAGCACCAAAAAGGTGTTGATGCCTAAATTTTGGAGACTATCGCCTAGGGTGCCTATGGAAATCTTATTGCAATCTGGCAAACTCAAATACTCCGTGTCCATAAATAGAACATGTCCGCGAAGTTAGTGCAAAGATCAATTCCGTTCATTTTGATAGTTTGATATGGTAATCAACATGAAAGGCCCAAGCAGCAGCAACGTTTCGAGTAGCAAAATGGTGGCAAAGGTGATGATAATGGCTGCACTGTTTCTTCTTCTGGTGGAGAGTGCGACCAGGAATCATCCATTTTCTTCTTTTCCTTTGCTTCCACACGAAATAGCGGAGGCAAAGAATAATACTGATGCTGAAAAGGCCACGGTGCACCAGAGGTTCCTGCGAAGCTCAAGGGCATCGTGCTGTAGTACTGCTTCAAAAAAACAGCCCCCGTCTGGTTGCTGCCCACTTCGTGACTGATTATCACCTCCTCAAATCAGATTCATTCTCTGTTAGAATTTCAGGTTCTTGCCAACGCCCACTTCGTGACTGATTATCACCTCCTCAAATCAGATTCATCCTCTGTTAGAATTTCAGGTTCTTGCCAACGTAGCCACATACATGGTGGTATAATAATGGTCGATATGCTGTGTTTCATATAATGGTATTATTATGATTATTAAGATGTCGAACCGGTACTTTTGTGCAATCTGGGGTATCATTATGATTATCAAGATGTCCAACGCGCTGCGATGCAGGGCAACAACAACGCGGATTCAAAATTTAATGGGATATATAATCTAAAGTATAGAAATAACTGTTTATTGATTTGTCAAGTTTAATATATTATTTATTGTTTATTCTAGCCAACATTGCTGGATGTAAGTTTTATTTTCACTTATTTTGCACAACACAGTTTTTAAATGATTTATTCCGATTTTGAACCATCTGAATTCTACCCATCCCAAAAGATGTTTTAATCAAAGGTCCAAGAACATAGTTCCTAAAATATTTATGTCCGTTGGTATGCCTGCGAATCACTAGGGACTAATACTTTCGTAATCACACGTTCAAAACTAATAGAGAATAAAATTTCAATTCCGATTTTAATTTCAGATTTATAAAACTGCATTCTTCTCAAGGTACCAGAAGATTAAACTTTGTTATTATATATCTTTTCTGCTTTTAGCACATTTATTAGAACATTGAAAAAAGCAAGGAATTAAACAAGATCCTCCCCATTTTCATAATGGGTAACAGAAGATATTATCTGCACACAAACCCATACAGCAAGTCTGCTCTGTACGATTTGCCCATGAATTTATGCAACGCGTACAATCTGTAATGAACACAAAGGGAGACAGATTTGGAATATAAAGATGGCCTCATAATGGGCTTTGAGGAGATTTCACAGAGAGACTTTCTTACACGCTTAAGCTGATAAATCATGAAAACCATAGGAACCTTTCACCCAGAGC